>CM060949.1:183019115-183280526 GCA_030765055.1 Mantis religiosa | reverse complement strand
TGAAGTTCAGTGAACAATAAAGTGATAAACTGTAATCCTTCGAGGAAAGGGGAAAGCAACCCATTAGCTCTCTCAACTATCTTCCAACACACATGGTAAGAGTAGCACTGCTTCTCAGCTTCATTGTTACAAGTGATCAAATACAAGTGGGAGAAACTGTTAACTTTGTGTGCACAAATTCTCTAAAATGAGTTCTCACGTAATACATTATCACTGGATAAAAAAATTAAGGTTATTGAAGAACAAGAAAAGAACAAACATCCAGCTAAAGAATTAACTGTGTTGTTTAAAGTGGGAAATCTCAGATTTATGAGATTTTAAAAAAATAAAAATTTAAGATGAGTTGTTAAATAGAAATCAGGGGATGTGAAATGCATCACAAAATCTACAGAGTATGACGAGCTAAATCGTGCTGTGTTCAAGAGGTTTGCTAAGGCACGCACTAAAGGAATTCCCATTTCTGGACCATTGCTGAAATGTAGAAGAATTTTTCACTTCATATAGACAGAGAGTTGTTTTCACTCCTAAATGTCATCTTATCATATACAAAATAAGGTAACAGCTCCATAATTTGAAAATCAACTGAAATTAATACCAAAGTAATGTACTAGTTAAGGAATTTGATGTGTGACTTTTTCTACTCTTACAAATATTTATTCTTCTATTTCATGTTAATCAAGATAGATATTATCTCATTGATAATTTTTGTAGACATAATTGGAATATGGGAATACAGTAGACTTGAAGTGATACTTACCATTTGAGAAAATTGGAAGTATTGGAAAATTCAGACAAATAACATGTATCTGTCCGAAATGATTCACTGCTCAAAGAAGATACCTGATATAAATTGTGTTTTAAGGAAATCTGAAGTTTTGGCATAGTAAAGATTTGTGTATTTCTTAGTTTGCTGGGTATTTTAAAGTCCTTCAGAATGAAAAGGACTTCAGAGGTTATCCCCAGAAAATTCAAGATATATATTTCATTTGTCATGAAAGTATGTTAAACATGTATTTTAATCAAACTCATTATAGCCATTTTAGTTAATTGATGGAAAGTAACTATCTTAGCCGTACATAGGCTAGGATTTTTTATGGATAGAGTCAACATGAAAAATCCAATGCCATGGCTCGGATTTGAACCACGGATCTCCTGGAAATATATGGGTCAACTGGAGAATTTCATGTCAGGACGGCACGTTGGCCATGGTAGCTCAAAGGTTAAGAGCGACTGAACGGAAACCAGGAGATCCGTGGTTCAAATCCCGGCCATGGCATTGAATTTTTCAAGTTGATTCTATCCATCAAAAATCTTAGCCTATGTACGGCTAGTGTGGGGGGAAATTATTCATTTCCATCAATTAACTAAAATAATAAAAAAATTTAAATGATGAAGCCTAGGACTCAAGTACTTACGATAGTAAGTCGCCACAAACGCTGTATCTCGAATGCGAGAGCCCCTAGTGGTCTACCGGGGAAATATATGGGTCAAATATATGGCACGTTGGCCATGGTAGCTCAAAGGTTAAGAGCGACTGGACGGAAACCAGGAGATCCGTGGTGGAAATCCCGTCCATGTCATTGAATTTTTCATGTTGACTCTATCCATCATAATAGCCTTTTTTTTTTTTTTTTTTTTTTTTTTTTTTTTTTTTTGAGAAATAATGAATTTCCGAAACTTGTTCCTTGCAAACGTTATCTTCTGGTCAGGAGATTTTCTTGAAACATCTTTTGTGTTGCATGCCCGGAAGATGTATACTCAACCAGGTTTGGATTAAACGTACCTTTTGTTTTTGAGTTATACTGTTCGCGCACATACACGCACAAGTAGACACAGGGAGCTGAATTTGTTCAGGGGACCTCAAAATGTGTTTTTGTGACGAAATCTCAGTATTGAATGTTTGAATGGAGTTCCATACTTTACCTATACACTACGTAAAAAGTATAGAAAGTAAAAGTGTGTTCACTAGTTAGGTACATTAATGTTTATAGAAAATGCAAAGAAAGTTAGATAATGTATAAGTGATAATAATACATACATAAAAGAAGTTTGACATATACTATGTACATATTAAGTTTATTTAGTTGGAAAAAGATATAATTGGATTCGCCTTTTTGTGATTATTTATGTACCTATATAATCTAAATAATAGAAGCTGCCCTGCATACAAAAGTCAAAATTGGAACTTTTTTATATAAAAAAATAAAATATATTACACAGTACACACGCCTTTGCATTTAATCTTAATGTGAAAGTGTTACCTATCAAGCTACTCAAACATCGAAAACGCAACGCAAAACTTTGCATAGAAGTTCGTTGATAGTGCACATGTTTGCCACATGTTGAATAAAATAGCGCGATATTCCCTCCAATCACAGTCGCCGGCGGAGTAATATATTTTCCCGGTTTATTTACATCGCCGTATTAAGTGTGGACGGCACCGGTATAGTAAGAACAATAAGGGATCCAGAATGGACCCTTGTGGGACACCATGCTTTATTTCAGAACATTCAGAGTAAACCTTGCTATTATCTGAAGATAATAAACCTTTCGTTTTCTGTTTCTCAAGTATGACTCAATCATTTGAGTCTTTGTGCCTAATACTATAATGGAATAACTTTTGTAGAAGTAGATAGTAACATGTCTGCCTCACGTTCAAGAGGTCCCGAGTTCGAATCTTGGTCAGGGTGAGTTACCTGGATAAGGTTTTTTCCGGGGTTTTCCCTTATCCATCAAGGCGAATGTCGGGTAACTCTAAGCTCCATGCACCCTGGACTCATCTGAGCATCATTTCATCCAATTCATTCAACGTCCGATATGACTTTACGTTGGAGGACGTAAATTACCCGAAAAAAGGTGTTTTATCGTTAACACAATCAAATGCTTTTCATAATTCACAGAAAATCCCTATTGTGCTTAGTTTATCATCAAGAGCTTTAAGAATACCATTTGTTATGAAGGTAGCATTACAGAAATATAAAAATTTATTACTAAGTCTTTACTTATCTTAAGAAATTAGTGTTAATTCTTCTTTCTAATGGAGGTCGATTTCACAAACAGATCGTTTGTATCTTCAGTCCACAAACTCCGTTGTGAAGGATTTCGGTTGTCATGTTTTTCTTAATGTTTTGTTAGTATTACCAACATCTGAAAACGAAACAAACCTAAAAACAGAATCTACTGCTGGTATTTCAAAATTCATTACGCGATGTTTATTTTTTAAAATAAATATATTTTCCCAAACTGTTAAATCTATCGGACCATTTAATTGTTTTAATATAACTTCAGGATTTATTTCATGGTTAAATGACCAAAAATGATCTGCTACGGCCGATTTATCAGTTTGTTTATACTTAATGTTACGAAACGTAATTTGGGAACCAGAACAAAATAACATAGTATAGCTTGTAAACCGTAAGAGATAATCATTTATTTCTATACAAAAAATATAGGTCTCCGAGATATTCGTTGTTATTGATTTGAACCTCTTTTTATTTTTTTATGTTTTCAAGCTTTAGTTTTCCCCGTGGTCATACTAAGAGCATGGAATTTCAAAGGCATCATCAGATAGCAACACATTTAAAAAGAATACGAGCATCGCTGCATTCTGGAGAAAAAAGAAGTGGTTAGAAGTAGAAGAAAGAATGTTCCGCTCATGAACATTGATAGCTGGTGGCCTCTCTCAGCTGATTGCAGTTCTGCAGATGAAAGTCCGCCCTTTTGTACTTCAAATTCCACTTCAGCTTTAATTCCACTTCCCCATTTCCCTGCCTTTCTGCTCATCGAGTTACGAGCTTGGACATTGACTGTAACTATACTCGCCAAGAGTTGTGGGAGTTGCATTTCAATATTGAATATACGTTTTGAGGTCCCTGAAAAAGGTCCGTATGTGTCAGTGTCAAACTTGCTGTTTAATATCAACTTATTGCAAGGAAGAGACATGAGTTTCAAGTACGCAAGCATATACATACACACACGCAGATACGAACATATACAGTACACACACGCATATATACAGGCTGGCAGACACACACATACACAAACACAAGGGTACATGCACAGACACAAACAGGCTCAAACATTCACGCGGGCACAAACATACGCATACACATGCAGCCACAAACATACACGTGCAGGCACAACATACACGCGCAGGCACAACATACACATACAGCCACAAACATACAAACGCAGGCACATACATACACATACAGCCACAAACACACAAACGCAGTGACATACATACACATACAGACACAGACATACACATACTGGCACATACATGCACAGACACAGACATATACATACAGGCACAGACGTACACATGCAGGCACAAACGTACACATGCAGGCACAAACGTACACATGCAGGCACAAACGTACACATGCAGGCACAAACATGCACACACAGGCACAAACATGCACACAGACACAAACGTACATATGCAAATGAAATGTAATGTGTAGTGTTTAACGCCCGCTTTTACTACATACGGCACCGCATGCGATGACACTGATGATACATGAGATGATGATGGAGCACCGGTGGAATGAGATGGCGGGGGAAACCGGAGATCCCGGAGAAAACCCGCCCCAGCGCCGTGTTGTCCACGACAAATCAGACTTTGCGGTCGCGTGGGATCGAACCCGTTCATACGCAGGTACAAACATACACACGCAGGCACAAACATACACATACAGGGACAAACATACACATACAGGGACAAACATACACATACAGGCACAAACATACACATACAGGCACAAACATACACATACAGGCACAAACATACACACATACAGGGACAAACATACACATACAGGCACAAACATACACACATACAGGGACAAACATACACATACAGGCACAAATATACACACATACAGGGACAAACATACACATACAGGCACAAATATACACACATACAGGGACAAACATACACATACAGGCACAAACATACACACATACAGGGACAAACATACACATACAGGCACAAACATACACACATACAGGGACAAACATACACATACAGGCACAAACATACACACATACAGGGACAAACATACACATACAGGCACAAATATACACACATACAGGGAAAACATGCAGGCACAAACATTCACACTCAGGTACAAACATACACACGCAGGCACAAACATACATGCGCAGGCACAAACATGCACATACAGCCACAAACATACACACGCAGGCACACAATACAACCACAATGATACAATACAACCACAAACATACACACACAGACACAAACATACACATACGTTACTAACATACACACGCACACACAAACATACACATACAACCACGAACATTCACTTACAGGCTCAACCACACACAACATAAACATACACAAACATACACCATAAACATACACAACGTATGCACACTCACAAGTGTACATGCAGACTCACACCTTGCACACAGACGTTTTTCTAAAAATGTGTTGGTTTTTTTTTCAGTCTAAAACACGTACGTGTTTTCAGTAGAATCTTTGTATCAAATTTCGTGGTGGAATACAATACTTGCATTACTTACGTAGTAACGAATGTGATAATGATAAGTTATTTTCTGTTCGTTGCATCGAATGGATAGAATTATAAAATTCATTTGGTAGCAGCACTTTACGATCTAAAAATAATTTTTTGTTGACACGTATAGATCCACATCCTTTCTGCATGCGTCGATTGTTTGTAAAGGGACAGTATTCAAAAGAAGAAATAAGAGGACAGAGAGACATCCTTTGGCAAAGTAATCCTTTTGATCAGAAGTCATTCGTTACAAGTTTCCAGTAATGCTAATTAAAAGTTGTCAAAGCCACGTTTGTAACAGAAATTGAATAAAATTGTCATCTTCTTGTTCTGGAGCAAATATATCAATTTCCTTTCAGTTGAAACTGTAAATGGATCGATAAAAGTCGGGAAAGAAACCTTTGACCTTCTCGAGTGCTGTGCTAATACGGTTTGCGACCGTTCTCCAGCGCTAAATGAAATAACACAGGAAGCAACTTCCGTTTCCTGTCCTCCTGTGGCACGAATCTGTTTGACGTTCAGTATATCGACCAATCGAATTCACACCTCATGTCAGTTGAGCCAGATTCGCACTTGTTTGTCACCCATTAGCTAAACAAACGAAGAGAACTTCCTTCATATTGGTATGCAATACATTATCAATAAATCTTGTTTACACTTATGTGAGTTCTCTATTCACTCTTGTATAAATTTCCTTTTATCTACTACATATTAATCAAGGTAAAGGTTTGTAGAAATAGTTTTATTACAAATTTCGTTGTTGTACAGTGGGAATACACTGGGCTTTAAGTGATAAAGTTGTTTGTGTGATAACGATGACGTTCTGTTCTGTTTACATTACCAAGAAATAAATAGCAACTTCCTAATTGAGAAAATTAAGTATTTGTTAACTCAAAATAAAACTGAATGTCTCGGAAACGGCTCACTGTACCAACATTTCTACATAAACTTTATTTAATTTTTTGTAATATTTTGAATATCTCTTACAGTTTACTAGTTATATAAAAGTCAATCAGAATGAAGAAGACTTTTGAAGACATTAGCAGAAAATCCAAGATATACATTTTGTCATTAAAATATCTTCCACATGTGGTATTTGAACCAAAACTGTTATGTAAACTGTAAGATATCTCGTTAAAGCAGTTCGGTCTGGGAGGTTCAATTGCTTAGGTGCTCGTCTGGAATCAAACCGGGTTCTGACCGAGTCTGCCCAAAAGCGTATGTTATGTAAAGGAACCCCTGCGGCACTCGCATGATCCTGGCAATTGATATCGTAAACAAACAAAATAGTTCTTTTGTTGGCTACATTAAAGCACTCAGTTTATGTCAAATACAGTTTTGGGAAGCTATTTTTTAAATATTTGTTGATATGAATATCAACACTTCTATGAACTGGGAAGATGAAAGTCGTCACATAGCGATCAGCTCTTATAACGTTTGACTATCATTTAAGTCTACTGCACTGTCCTATTCCTGTTATACCTAGAACAAAATATAAAGTACTCGTATAACATTTGCAGTATAGGTATATAAATTGACATCAAGTAGGTAAACGAATACGTTCTATAAAAATACTTACGTTCTTTTGTTTTAATACTCACAACTTATTGTATTTTGTTTTTCTTTCTAATTTACGATCTCCAGCCATGAGTCACATCGGATGATGAATGAAATGGTGTTAAAATGAGTACAGGGTACATAGAGCTTAGGGTTATTTGACATCCATCTTTTAGAATAAGGGAAACCTTCCAACGTTAAGTCATATGGGACTATGAATGAAATGATGTTCAAATGAGTACAGGATACATAGAGCTTAGAGTTATCAGACATTCATCTTTTAGGATAAGGGAAAACCTCGAACGTTAAGTCATATGGGACGATGCATGAAATGATGTTCAAATGATTACAGGGTACATAGAGCTTAGGGTTATCAGACATTCATCTTTTAGGATAAGGGAAAACCTCCAACGTTAAGTCATATGGGACGATTAATTATGTTCAAATGAGTACAGGGTACATAGAGCTTAGAGTTACCTGACATTCATCTTTCAGGATAAGAGAAAACCTCCAACGTTAAGTCATATCGGACGAATGATGTTTAAATGAGTACAGGGTACATAGCGCTTAGAGTTACCAGACATTCAACTTTCGTGATAAGGGAAAACCTTGAAAAAATAATCCAGATAACTTATCGTGACCGATATTCGAACTTGGGACCTCTGGAACGTGAGGAAGACACGCTACCAACTACGATACAGAGGTGGGCTAGTTATTGTATTGTATGTGAATTTGCAATAAATGTTTCACTTCTGACCAAATATAATAACGTGATGAATTTGGGTAAATCTCGGAGATCGCCTTGGTAATTTATTCTATTGTTTTATGATCAAGTACGACAGTCTAAAGTGTAATGTTATAACCAAAGGGAAATGCTGTGACGTTTGCTACCAAATCAAGTCCATAGTTTCGTTGTGACACATTTAGGAGCGGACGGTAAAAGAGAAAAAGACCGGTATTATGACGATTTTTCAAAGACATGATGACAGTTGCCAAGGTCTTACCTTGTTGTTTACTTAAGTATAGAAATGATCTCACGCCTGACGCTGTAAAATGTAGTGGTGTATTACTGCTATACAAGGAGAATATCCAAGGTTTACTTTTCTATAGCTTCTTGGTTCTTTAGTTCCACCTCCAGACTGAACTAATTAACTCCCGGCTCGGAACCCAGTAGCTCGCTGACCAACCTTCGATAGGTTATTGTTGCTGCTACTGTTTATATTCACCATTCGTGATGTCAAAATTATACACGTTTTATAATTGGTCCATTTATATTCCCGCTGGTCATATCGAGATCACGTACACACACATACACTTTATATTTACAGACTCGGATAGGATAGGAAAATAATCTCATCAGCCGAGAGTCAAACCCGCGACCCACAGAAGGCGAATGAGCTACTCAGCCACTTTGTAAACAACGAAATAACTATTGTAGCACTTTGCATTTTTACTTTATGAACTGCTTATCTATAGTAAGTGGAAAAAGTTCCATTCCAACCAAAGATGTGTTTGGGTGTTCGTCGAATTAAAAAAAATAGTGTGCGTACATACGAGGGCTGTTCAATAAAGAATGATCACAATTTTTTTTCTGACACGTACCTTTACTCATCCTCTTAATTTTGATGGCCTTTCTCAAAATAGTCTCCCCTGAATGCAATGCACTTCTCCCAGCGTTTCTGCCAGTCTTCAAAGACATGCTGGAAACCATTTTTGAAAGATCCTTCAAAATATCCTCCGCAGCCTTCACTTCTACTTCTGATGATGGATAATGTCTCCCACGAAGGCGCTTCTTCAAGTTAGGGAATAGAAGAAAGTCACATGGGGCTACATCCGGACTGGAGGGAGGGTGAGGGATGCACTTTACGTTGATTTTTGCAAGATATTCAGCAACAACATTGGCAATATGCGGCTACGCATTATCGTGGTGCAGCATCCAGCCTGCTTCACGGAAATGTGCTCTTTTGCGCCTGATATAGGCTTGCAATGTTTTCAGGACATCCCTGTAGTATTGTCCAGTTACTGATGTGTGTGCAGGTTCAACATGCTGATAAACCATTCCATGAATAGTAAAGAATGACCATAATTTTTCCAGCAGAAGCAAACACTTTTTGCTTTTTTGGGAGTTGGTGATGAAGGAGATTTCTACACTGAGCTTTGCTGTTTGCTCTCAGAATCAAAATGATGTAGCCGAGTTTCATCAGCAGTGATTACGTTTGAAAGAAACTCCGGACCTGCATGCAAATTTTGTTCGGGAATCAACAGTCTGGAACCCATTGCGCACAAACACGTCTCATGTGTAATGCTTCTGTCACCAACGTGTGGGTGGCACCCAATGAAGTGTTCCGTATTTCAGAAAGTGATCTTAAAGTAATTCGTCGATCCTTTCTCACAATGGCAGCAGCAGTGTTGATGTTTTCTTCCGTAAGAGCAGTAACTGGAGCACCGGGCCCACCTTCCTTTGAAATTGATTGTCTCCCCTCCTTAAACATTTTAAACCATCTTCGAGCTGTGCTGTGAGGAAGAACAGACTCTGCATAGACCTCCTGTAACATTGTATAGGCCTCAACTGAAGATTTGTTGAGACGAAAGCAGAATTTCAAAGCGCATATTGTTCCTCGCGTGTTACCTCCATTGCAGCGGTGGGTGATACTGAACATGTCTGAACTTGCCTGGTTCTCACAGGCGGAAACCAGGAGTACCAACAATGAAACTACTACGGCGTGTTTGTTTCACATTAAGCTAACAGAATATAATACAATTGAATTTTAGTGCGAAAAATTATGACCGTAAAAAATTATGATTATTCTTTATTGAACAGCCTTCGTTTGAACAGTAGCTCAAAAAACGAAAAGTCGCCAAAAAACCTGTATTTAATTCAACATCTTCCTTGGATTTTAAACAAAATGACCCTCTTCAAACTATTCTTTATATATTTGCTCAAAAGTGCTTCAATGCTTTTTATTGTAACCCATATCTTGCAGATCATTGGAGCTGAAATAAAATGTATCTATATGTTTGAATGTGAGAAAGGCCTCTTTACTCTCAATGAGATTTGCGTATTTACTCAATGCTCATTAAGTAACATTTGTTGTAGACTTCGTTATTGTTTTGAATTTTACATGACCTATTTTGAAGTGTCAAGTCGCTATTCGGTTGTTCTCGTCAAGCAAAATGCCTAGAATTTCAGAACATTTACATGTCGTATGCGCTTTTAAAATAGGACTTATAACTACATTGAAATATAGGTGAAATGTTGCCTCGATTAACATGAAGTATACGTTATAAGAATAGTTTGTAGAGGATTGGGCAGAGAAGTGAACCAACACAACTATTTAAGGGAGATGTAGTGTTTGGTTGTACTCAACACATGAGCTAATCTCAATAAACTTGCTTTTGAAAGAGAGACGCAAACGTTTCAGCAGAATGTTTGGTGTTAATCGTTTGACATTTGGAGTTTCGATCATATCCAGCAGTAAATCAACCAACGGCAAAATCCACAAACAAGCCCACGCATTATGAAAACAAACACCGTCCAATTTATCTAGTGGGCCAAAGTTTCTGTTGCATGACTACTTCATGTTTCTAGAAATGGTTCTCCGATAGCTGCGGGGATACAGTAGGCTTAAGTGATAGTTAAATCCTTTAAGAGCTGGTTGCTGTGTGATGACATAGGAATCCCGTTCTGTTTTCATGTGCGGAAATTAATAACGATTCCCCATTTTAGAAAAGTATAATTTTGAAAATTCAGATCAATACCGAGGAATATCATAAGAAGTAGCTACCGCTACAAAAAGTCACGTTGCTGCCATCGCGGGTGCCATACAGGAGTGAGCGGGAGTAGAGGAATTGCTCCGACCTTGTTTATTGCCAATGCGAGAGACGTGCCTGGTTATTTCGTGGCCGTTGGAGACTATATTTCGAGAGGTTTCTATTGTTAGAAGTTCCTTGCCACTCAGCAGAGAGCAGTGCGAGCTTAGCACAGCAGTGTTTGTGTGTGTTTTTCGAGGTTTGAGTTGAGTCGATGAGTGCAGCTCTAGTGAGGACTCGGCGCAGTGCAGCAGTTCAGTGGTGTTGTCTGACTCGACGAACAATAATGAAAATATCTCAAAATAAGTGGTATCTTAATCATAATCGTCAGAGCCGTTTTGGAGAAAATGAAGTTGCAAGGATGAGTAGAGCCAGACTGAAAAATTTAATGCCATAGACGGGATTTGAACCACGGTTCATTTGACATGCCGGCATGTTGGCCATAGTAGCTCAATGGTTTAGAGCCCGAGAGATCCGTGGTTCTAATCCTGGCTATGGCATTGAATTTTTCAGTCTGGCTCTACTCATCCAAACCTTAGCCCACACACGGCTAGTGTGGAAGAAATGATTATTTCCATAATGTTGCAAGTTTTTTAGTAAGGTTTAGTTTGAGATGGAGAGATTTTCTTGAAAATGTCGTGTCATATCCTTGAAAGTTGCTGGACGTAATTATCAAGGTTGGTACTTAACCGAATTCCCTTTTTATGTTATATACTATTATAAGGGGGGAATGTATTAGTTTACGTTCCTTACGTGGAGGAGTTGCTTTGGGGAAAGTAGATTCACATTATCGTGAAGCCCCGCTTATCTGAAGTAAAGGGGCGAAGTACCAAAACGAACGGAAACTACCTAGCATTACTAACAGTGAAGTTTAGTTAGTACATTCTCATAAAGCTCTTCACAGAATTTTCTTCGAAGGTTTTAACGCAGTAAAAATGTGCTTTATTCACCTTCCACGTACATATTTCTCTACTGTGGTGGAGGATACAGGGATAACTTTCTCGAAAGTAATATTTTCTGATTAACTTGGACTTAGCGCCGCAACGCTGTTGTACCAACACATTTTGTGTTATAACTTGAACTGTTATAATAGTGTGTTTATACTTCACTTCACAAGAATAAGTATAGAATTTTTTCAGTCGGAACCTAACTCTTTTATACGGAAATTACTGCACGCTAAATGGGAAAGTTGCAATTCGCCCATCGCCAGTGTTTCAATAAAACAATTTGAAGTATCTTCCTCAATGCTCACACAGTTGCGGGTCACGTTAGGTATTGGCATCTTCAAGAGTGATGTGGACTAAGGAGGAATTTGCAGTACTATTAAAGACAAAGCCACTACCACTTCCCACACGTCCTCAACTCTTGTTGCTTTTATCGAACAGTAGATCCTCAGGCATCAAAATTAAATTACGCGTTATAATATAAGAGAGCAAGGGCGCCGGGGTAGCGCGGTGGTTTCGTTCGCGGCTCCCGTTCTAAGGGTCCCGAGTTCGATTCCCGGCTCTGGGGTTGGCGATTTTAAAGTCGGCCCTATCCACGCCTTCACCTCTGTCTAGCACACGTGAAGTATCCCCTATGCCCAACGTGGTTCGGAGTCCACGGTAAAAACTGTAGGTCCTCTCACCTCACCGCCATCTTCACTATCACCCTATCATCGGAGGTAATGGACACCGCCCTCTGGGTGCCTCCACCTGAGAAATGGGTCCGGTCATCACTTGGTGGGGTGAGGTTACCCCGAAGGCCAAGGTTGCCATGTGGGGAGTGTTAGTAACTAACATATAAGAGAGCAATAATGTTTAGAGTGCATGTCTGTTAATAGTGAAATTATCGAGTGGCCTGCACTCGGGAGGTCGTTGGTTCGATTCAGAAGATCCAGAACCAGAAGATCCGTGGTTCAAATCCCGGCTATGGCATTGAATTTTTCAGTCTGACTCTACGTTTCCACAAACATGACATTCTAGAATTGAGTGTCGCCCTCGTACATCCACCCTGTAGAACTTGAGTTTTTACTCATGTTGTAATGGCAGAATTTGAATATTGGGCTCGTGTCAATAAGCTCCATCGTTTCTCGTTTGCCTCATGAGTATACGTAGAACAATTTCCCGGATCACTGTTGACACATGTTCCCTTTTGGGTTTATTGCTGCCGAGCGCTGTCAACTTAGTGTTAAGTGAACCGTACTCCATGCTCTACGTTGTCATGTTAACATTTGATTTGCAATTGCTTCTACAAACTATTAGTACGAAACTTTATTTGACTATACATGTCTTGTTAATTTAGATGAAGGTTTGCTGCACAAGCCGGATACAGGAAACATGCTTAATGCTTGCCTTGAAATTCTGTGATACACAGCTGAATATCCACACTCAAAGTGTTGACAAATTGAAACAAATAACAAAGCACATCTTGGAAGTGGCTGATACTACAACAAACATGTTTTGAAGACCTCTGCATAACACGCTACCTTTTTAAAGATATTTTCATGACAAAAAATGTATGTGTATAGTATTTTCTGGAAATAACTTGGAAAGTCGTGTTCATTCTGAGTGATTTTTGCATAAGTGGTAAAGCCATAAGAGACAAAATCACTACATAGTTTATATCAAATATACAAGAGGCGTCCAGAAAGTAAGTTCTGTTACAATTTATCTCCGCTGCAGCTCTGCGATCGCAGTTCCACACATGCGCGGTAGACGCTCGGTATCAAGGAGAAGAAACGTGCGCCTTTGTGAGATCGCTGCCAGCCACGTACGCTTTGTTGTGCTTGTTTACAATGTCGGTGTTGATTGAAAATCCAGCCGCTTGTGAAATCAGATCTGTAATTCGTTTTCTGAATGCTAGGAAAGTGAAACCAATTGAAATTTATCGACAAATTTGCGATGTCAAAAGTGTGTTGTGTTTCTTCACGACAATGCACGACCACACATTGCAAATGCAACGAAAGACATCCTACGGGGATTTGGCTGGGACGTGTTTGACCACCCCCCGTACAGCCCTGACCTCGCCCCTAGCGATTTTCATCTGTTTTTGCATCTCAAATCCTTCCTTGGCGGTCAACACTTCAACGATGACGAAGAGCTGAAAGAAAATGTTTTCAACTGGTTGAAGACACAGGCGGCAAACTTCTTTGAAGAAGGTATACAAAAACTTGTGCCTCGTTATGACAAATGCCTGCAAAATTTCGGCAGTTATGTGGAAAAGTAGTTTAAGTGTTGTAGAATTTTGTGCAATAAATAATTTTTCTGTATCTGTACAGAATTTAATTTTATTACCAAACAGAATTTACTTCTTGGACGTACCTCGTATTTACTGTGCAGTAAACCATTTCCGAGATATTCCTTGTTATTTCTCTGAATTTTCCAGGATTTACATTTTTTTTTGTCAAATGGAAAGCCGTATCTGTTGGCCATCTAAAGAAAATGTAATCACAAATATGTCCTGTAGCGATCAGATCTTTAAAACATTTGACTATCACTTAAAGTCTCCGCCCGCCTCGGTAGCGTGGTGGTAAAGTGTCTGCCTCACGTTCAAGAGGTCCCGAGTTCGAATCTCGGTCAGGGTGAGTTACCTGGATAAGGTTTTTTCCGGGTTTTCCCTTATCCTGAAAGACGAATGTCGGGTAACTCTAAGCTCTATGGACCCAGGGCTCATTTGAGCATCATTTCACCCATTCCATTCATCGTCCGATATGACTTAACGTTGGTGGACTTAAATTACAAAAACAAACAAACTTAAAGTCTACTGTATTTCGTTGTACCTACAATAAGATAATGTTTATCTTGATTAACATGAAGTAGATAGGGGAATAAACGTTTGAGAAAAACATGAGTACAACACATCAGATGTTTTCAAGTGTCAGTCTTTTTTTTTCTCGTCATGTAAAGAGATAGAAGTTTCAGAGTCGTCCTATAGTAAGAGAGCTTTTTAAAAATCTGACAATCAGTTTAGCGTACAACGAAATATGATTCGGGATGAAGAAGAGGCGTTGTTAGTGCGTCACGTTGAAAATAGGAACGTAAACTTAACATCTGCATGCAGCAGGGGGGACGGAAGTGATACTGAGTGGGAGGAAATGTCAGTAGCAGATTATTAGACATCCTAAACAATGACAGCTTCCCAAGAGGCCCTTACTACCTCATTTCGTAAATGCCAGCGAGCTTCATGAACATCACTTTCCTCTACGTATCTACTAATTGCTGCACAAACTGGCTAGAAACAAGCGAATATCGACAGGAAGAATTGGAACCATAAATAACGCATGTTTTATGCTACTTAGTATTAAATAATACTAGAAGATATGTTTGTCCTCTTTTTTTTTGTCTTCTACGTAAAAGTATTGCACTCCACCCAAAAATTCGATGTCGATGTTTAGGCGGAAAGACATAAAAAATCCCGTGTGTCGGTTAAATTGGATATTAACGTTTAGTAACTTCCAAGAATGCAACATCACGACTTTTCAATCCCCATCTATCATTTACATGTAGTATTTTATGAAAATGTTGATTTTCTCGAAAGTAATGTAACAATTTTGATTAAAATACCGCGTGCTTAAAATATTTTCCTGACAAATGAAATGCGTATGTTAAATTGTCTGGAAATGTCCTCTGAAGTCCTCGTCATTCTGAATGTTTTTGTGTAACTGATAAACTCTGAGCGATAGACAACAAAATAAGTAGGTCTCCTTAATCATTTTTGAAATATTCTTTTTTGTTAATTTGAATTTCCAATTCTTTTCTCAAATATGAAAATTATACCCAGTCTTTGTAAAAAGATCGTATCACTTACGCCTACTCTATTCCCATTGTACCTATAAGGGAATATACAAATGTTAATCTCGATTAACATGAAGTGGTTAGAAGAATATGTTTTTCTAAGAATAGTTTGTTGAATAATGAGTAAAGGAAAATCATGTAAAGGCAACGTTGCGCCCCCCTTCCCTTTACAGATGGGCGTCTCATACTGCGCTTGCCAGATAAAATTTCTGGATTTGTGTGTTGTACAATTGAGGTATAACAATGATGATGATGATGATGATAATAATAATAATAATAATAATAATAATAATAATAATAATAATAATAATAATAATAATAATAATAATAATAATAATAATAATAATAATAATAATAATAATAATAGGAGGGATTAATTTTCCTGCATTAGGCAATGAGGAAGATCTATCAGGAAGGAGAGTTACCTAAGCTTGATTTCGAGGTAGCACTTAATCATCGATCTAATCATGTAACAAGGTTTATTTTCCAAGAGTATTTAGAGTGTTCCAGTGTTGCATGCATTTCATAGAAATGTCTAGTTCAAGTGAACATTTGCTTAGATCTTGGAAACGTGTGAGAAATCTGGCTTCGGAAATTGTGTGTATGATTTCAGGATAATTTATTGGAAGCTGAACGGCCATCTGGTTTTCTGTTAACTTTAGCTCTGGATGTAAACGTGGGCATTTGGGCAGGCTTGTGCTACTTCCTAACATGCATTCATATGGCTTTCTGTGCTCTTCTTCAATAACAAAGGTTTTCTGAAATCTTTTATTACATTTTTCCTTGTAGATGCAATGAGAATAGGGAAGTCCAGTAGGCTTAGAGGTAGTCGCTATAAAATGTAATTCTTATTGCATGGCCGCGACATAAAGAAACGAATATCTTCTTACTTGAAAAAAAAATACAGTATTTGGAAATTCTAACCAATAACTAAAAAAAATCTTGAAAATGATCATCTCCATAAAGTGTTTATTTCCTAAAAAAATTATGTACTTGAACGAGATCCGTGTTTCTCCCATTTGTCATGGAAATATGTAAAACATTTGAGCCAATTTTGAGAAAATGAAAATTGTTCCACATTTTCCCACGTAAAGAGTATTCCGGCGTGTCACATTCGTGTCACATGCTTGGAGGATAATGAACTTAAACATAAACATAATTTTCTATATTTAAACCAGTTTTGGTTTTGGGGTTATACTGTTCACAACAAACACGTTCATTCAATCACATACGTGTTATGAACTGTTAGGGGAAGTATAGAGAAGTAAACATGCCGACATCGCTCTTAGTTTGTCTCGAAGTACGATATTACCGCTAAAGATTAAATCAGAAGCTGCAGCTGCTCCAGCGACTGAATACCCCTTTCACAAAGGCGCTCTCTGGGAGCACAAATAATCCCTTCTCCGGAATTCTGAAACGGCGGAGGAAGTGGCGCAGAGAGGCTTAGCAGAAAAGTCAAAGTGCAAGTCTGGAAACAAGTATAACAACAAACATCGGCCGTTTAAATTACCGCTCAAGTCACAGCGTGTGAACATATAGGTACTTTGTGTAATATCCACTTCTCAACTGTCACTTTAGGATCAAGTTCAGCATTCGCTGAGACTTCATCTAGTTCACTCTGACACTTTATGATTGCACTCAGTTCGCTCGTAATGAAATACACACGATGCAGCCTCTTCTTCCGGACGGTTCACTCGCTGGGGAGTTTCGAATTGCTTGCCTCAGCAATTCACTTTCTGTCACAGTACAAACACACTCACCTGCTTTGTGAGAACTTTCGCAGTTAGAACGATGCTCATAGTTCCAGAACGTTCGAAATGAGAAACATCCAGAAGGCGATAACGTTTTTCCTGTTAACAGTGGACGAGCACGCTGCTTATCTATTTATAGTCTCGAAACAGATGATGACGGAAATGATGGAAACAGGAAGCAGTTGCTGGGATTCTACCCGGGACTTCTCATCTCACCCAATTAATTGGACTTGAAGAGCCATCTCACTAGAATATTGTAATCGATAGTTGCAAGTATGACACTGGCTCGTCTCCCGTGAGTACATATCCTGACGAAGCTCGTATTGCGACCAATTTCCGATACACTCATTGATTTTTAGGTATGCAATCCATCATCTAATGACCTCCACATGTCTGTCGAGCAGCTGTAAGTCTACAGACCGTAGCTTAATTGATAACAAATTGAATTTTACTTTCGAACTCTCTCGTAGGTGGAGGAAGTGTTGCACGTAAACTTTCACCGGAAATTGAGCCTCCTAAATAAAAAGTAAATTAATTTTACCGCTTTACTATGTACTTAGGTAAGTACAAGAAGAAATTGGATAGTGAGTTTTAGCGGAAATATTTACATGTTTTGAGACACCCAGAATAAAAAAAAAAAAGAAGAAGCACACACGATCTCTATAGAAACTTTTTTTTTTATGGATAGAGTCAACATGAAACATTCAATGCCATGGCCGGGACTTGAACCACGGATCTCCCGGTTTCCGTGGTATGTTAAGTTCAGCATCTTGTAGGGATGCCACTCGATTTTACTTTCACTCAAAAATGAAAAGAAAGCAAACTGTGGTTACAATATATATATATATATATATATATATATATATATATATATATTTCATTTTTTAAATTATGTGTACCATAAATCTAGTGGTATCAGCTTTGAGTGGACTGTAGTGCAATTTCCATTTTAGTTTTCAGTACTTGCATGTGGCCAAGTGGAATTCTCACAAGGAATATTATAACAGTTATCCGAAAGTTGGGGAGGTCGAATTACATCTGAAAAATCACTGTCACGTGAAGCTCGGCCGCCGATTTACTCTTGATTGTTTACTTCCAGTCTGGATTATTGCTGATCTTAGTGGTTTCGATAATTATAGGTCCGATTGGATATTACATAAACGGGTGTGTTCATCACTAACCGGCGTATGACAGATGTGGGGTACCTCTCTCGGCTCTCATAATCAGCTGTTGCATGAATTAAATTTTAAGCGAACGTTAACAAATAAAAAGGAAGTGATATTTAAGTGTTAAAATTCAATTATCAACTATGAATAAGGGCAGTAATAACAGGCAAAATACACAGGTTATATCACCAGCATTGATAATAGGAAATCCAACTTTGCAATGCAACGGAGAATAAAACAAAATATTTCACCTAGGTCTGTAAAACACAAATACAAGTGATGGAAACAAACACAATGAGAGATCCTGGCATGTGAATGCCGTTAAATAATTCAACAGAGTTGTTTGTGCTGGAAGACAATAATATCCATTTCACTGCCGTGGCACGAAATCCTGAATAATAAACACTTGTATTCATTCATTGACAAACAGGCATTCAAGCTGTAACACCTCTACATCTCTTATCTGGAATGACACTCGCTTGTGTTAGAATGGCGCATGCTCTCACTCGTTTCTGTTTAACTACAGTTCAGTACTATGAGATGACAGTTACAGCGGAAGTATTTGAGGAATTGCTACATGAAGATACGCACACAGATCTTACTTAAATAGACTCAATTATTTTTAGATGTTGCATTATCTAACCTTATTAGGACAAATTCCGCCAAATGTGTATAACCCGAACGCAGTCTTTCATTTTCCACATTATTCAACACAACGTTTGTTACTTTTTCTACTATTAAATAAATATAAATAAAATTGTTAACGTAACTATAACGTTTGGCCTAACGTGAGCAAACGCAGCGCCCAACGCGCGGACAGCTTTCTCATTTCTAAATGTTGATTTAATATGTGGATACCACGTTCTTTTGACATGTTCATAGCCTCTGATATCTCTCACTTAATTCGGCGGTTGTCTAGCACCATTTGGTGAACTTTGGCGATGTCATCCTCGGTAGTTGCAGTTTTTGGACAGCCCGAACGTTCGTCTCCCAAGATCTTACGGCCACGTTTAAATTCAGCTGCCCAAAATTTCACTGTGGTAAATGATGGTGCAGAGTCCCCATACACAGAATCCAACTCCTCTTTGATTTGCGTAGGCGGGCATATTGCCTTTCAAAAACAAATATTTAATGACAACTTGATACTCGATTTTGTCCATTTTCATAAAATCACTCACATCAACTCACTCCAAACGACTGTTACGTAACAACTGAACGTCCAAAATGGCTGAAACTTTGGCGACTGTCAACAGATGAACAACGAAATTCACTAGCTTTTATTTACTAGTGCTGCCATCTTCATGTTGAGGTCGGAAACTTTTCAGGCCACCCTCGTAATGTATGCTATAATAAGAAAATCCCATTTGGTAGTAACAGAGCAATCTGAAGTAGGAAGTAATGATAATGACTATTGGTTTGATGTTGTCCAGTCAGCATTGTTGGAAGCAAGTGACAAAATACCATTGCTCATTCACTATAGGTAGGTAAATGTCACGCTGATCCACATAATCGACTTTCCACTTTTCTAGCGTAATGCTTTCTCGTTCTCGTATTTAAAGCAACAGTCACATTTTTAAATAGCGTATCGTTATGTGATGGCATGTCTGAAATTACACGATACTTTGTTTTCTAATTTTCGTCCTGCAACATTGCCATATCGGGCGATGAATGAAATTATATTCAAGTGTGCTTGGCCGCGCCGTGGCTCAGTGGTTAGACCGCTTGGCTCTCACCAAGGCGGCCCGGGTTCGATCCCAGGCGACCGCAAAGTGAGAATTGTGGTGGACAACATGGCGCTGGGGCGGGGTTTCTCCTGGATCTCCGGTTTCCCCCGCCATCTCATTCCACCGGTGCTCCATCTTCATCTCATGTATCATCAGTGTCATCGCCTACGGTGCGGTATGTAGTAAAAGCGGGCGTTAAACACTACACATTTCATTTCATTTCAAGTGTGCTCAGGGTCCATGAAGCTTAGTTACCTGACATTCATCTTTCACGATAAGGGAAAACCCTGGATAAAATCTAACTTGTCCGACCTAGATTCGACTTCGGGACCTCTTGAACGTGAGACAGGCACGCTACCACCTACGCTACAGATGCGGATTTACGATCCTTGCATGGCCATGAGAAAAAGCCTGTAGAGATTTTCCATTTGAAGAAAATACAGTTTGAAAACTCAAACCAGTAACAAAGAGTATTTCTGAAAGAGTTAATGCCGTAAATATGTTTCAATAAATCAGTGTTTTAACCAGATCTACATTTTATAGTAAGTTTTGTGTATTACAGTTTACCAGTTATACAAAAGTCATCCAGAATGACGACTTCTGAGGGTATTCCCAGTAAATATACATTTTATTTGTCACGGTTATAACCAACCGTACGTTATCTTAAAATAGTTTTTAGGATATATTTCTTTTTCCATGAAAAGGGTAGATTGTGGAGAGAGATTTGCTTGAAAAGCTTCGTGTTGCATCGTTGGAAGATGCCGAATTCAAATATCCACTTTTATTTTTTGAGTTACGCTGTTTACAGATACACATGGGCCTTTTTGGTGGGGAGGGAATTCTTATGGTCTCAAGACATGCATATTTCCGATAAAGTCTGATTGTCGAGGTTTTGATGAAATACAATACTTGAGCTATATGCTAGAGATAGTAAATCGCAGTGCATGTCGATCCGTATGTGCCTTGTGGCTGAAGTTAGCTATGATTGGTACAGTCAAAGTTACTTTAATCAAGCATCCATCATTTTGTGGACATTTGTTCTTTATGAAGTATAAAGCGATCTTTGGGCTACCCACATAGAAACGCAAAATCATCAATATTCGTAGAAGGTAGACAATGGACCGCTCAAGGAGATATCTGCCTTTCTCTCTTTAGAAATTGGAAAATGGAAATATGAGAAAGGCACAAGGAGATTCCCCTTTTACTTGTGAGAAACAAGATAAAGAAATAGAACGCAGAAGCTGCAAGTAGAAGAAAGCTGAGAGCACCATTCTTTTTTCTCTGCCTTCTTTTCTTCCCCTTTGGTCATTCTTTAAGCAAATATATAAAGGCCGCTCTCGTTGCTTCTTAAATGGTCGTGCTGCTGGAGTAAAATGTCACGAATTGAGGTCTTATAATTCGGTGTCTTATTTGTATAAATTGAACTGTAATACTTTATTCTTGGAATACGAAATATTACCGATGTGTAATGAATAGAGCCCGGAAGTTTAGCCAAAAGAAACGATACAAAGGTTAGTAATGATGGGGTTATACGCTACCCGTCTCGTAAGCATAGGGAAGTGGGCTGAATGCCATGCAGTCGCGCACGTACTCAGTCAACCAAGGTCACGGGCAACGGTAATGTATCAGACGTAGTGACATGACGGACACAGTGTCATTTACTGTGCACATCAATGTGCACAGTAAATGAAAAGTTAATTCGTTGTGACAATACTAATAGTATGTGTATGTGCCTTGTTACAGTGAACAACAATATACATTTTGAAGGTTTTGAACGAAATCTGTTCTCCTGCAGACATGCTCTGAATTGGGAAAAGCTTCAGTCTATATCGAATAATGTGACTGGGGCAAATTTAAACCAAAAGGAGGTGCTACTGTTTACTTTTTGTACTTTACAATCTTCTCTAGAATCTTGTAGTGCATCCCAAATTTTGCACATAGTGGAATATCCTATATTTTTCTGGGGAACGCGTTTTAGTTTCTGCTGCAACTGTAGTAGTATTCCGTCTTTGCTTGGCGTAGACAATGCGCGCGACCTGCCGCCAACAGTACGAGCTAATGACTAGCTCAGTTGACGATACCTCTTGCGTAACTAACTTCACGAATTTTTAGCTAAACCTCTAGGCCCTAGTAATGAAGTACGTAGTTCGATATTTGTACAGTATAAAGCTGTTTAAATAATACCGCTTTTGGCAGATTGTTGCAGATTGTCACTAGGGCACGACAAAGTTGTAACTTCTGTTGTGTTTTATATATTTGAAAAGTAAACTGAATTGCTTATAGTGCTATGACTTATTAGAAGTATCTGTGTGTTTATTGTCCATCATGATCATGTTTGGGCGCTAATGACCCAACACTTGCGAACCCTAAAGCCCTCCTCCTCCTCCTCCTCCTCCTCCTCCTCCTCCTCCTCCTCCTCCTCCTCCTCCTCCTCCTCATACTGATCAGAGCCTAAACATTCAGTAATGAAGGGTATGAACTCCGTCATGTAAATGTTTCATCTTATTCGTGTTGAATGTCTGTGGGATATGTTTCTAATTTTTAAAAGAATTGTTTATAGTGATACTGTGTAGGCTAAAATTTGTGTAATGCCTTGGAAGTGGTGTTCCAGGAACAAGCAGTACTATAGGTTTTCAACCGAGCGGGATGGTTTAGGCGGTTTCATCTGTGGCCCGGGTTTGATTCCCGTGGCCGATCTACATGACCCATGGGTTTTTTCGTGGGTTTTTTTCCGGGTCGCTAGGCGAATGCTGGGTAGGTTCATTACATCCGCCGAATTTCCTGTTCCTCCATTTCATCTCCATTATCATTTCACATTATTTCTCATCTAGTGATCTCTTTCAGTGTAGAAGTGTCGGTGGGAGTCTCGGTGGTGCATGGCAGGATAATATGCTCTGAGGAAAACTACTTCCTCCTCCGGTAGGTCGGTTGCCAGTCCCCGAACCTGCTGCTGGGACCATTTCGGGACCGGTTGTTGGGTCCGTTTCCGTGCCGCAGTAGGGAGTATGTCCTTTGTCGTGGCCTGCCGGGGGAGGTCACTAAGTAAAATGTAGGGGCTCTGCCCTCTGCACTGTCGTGACTCCTTGGGACGGCCGCCCTCTGTCTCCTCTCGCCTCATCCTTCCACCCGGGGATGCCCCACTTGGGGGCATAGGTACAATGGATCAAGACTGGTCTCCGTGCCGAATCCCTTCCGTAGTAAAGTCCTAATCCTGTGAGGTTTTCAGGGGTTCTCATAGAACTGAATGTTACATGTAATCTCTGTTCATTTAGTTGGTTGAACATTTTGGGTGACTAAATTCATGTCATTGCAAAATTGTTGCACCTTGCTGCTTTAGGGACAGTTTTATGGAAGTTAGCCAGTTTATTGTACGCTATTTGCGGAACATAGTTATTTAAATAAAGGCGATATGTTAAAGCATGACTTAATAGCCCCGGCGACTGACGGAGTAATCACGTGGAACACTTAAATTGCATGACGTCATTCTTTTGAAGCCGGCAGAATACTTTTTTCCACCTCAACTCTTCGGCTGTGTGGCTTAACATAATTAATATAGCAGAAAATGACATTAGTGTATAAAAAAAAAGAGAAAAGAAAAGAGAAAAGTTGAAACCATTAGCGAGGCATTCTGCATTTTCATCAAGAGTGAGTGACGTAAGCATTATACAGGGTGACCCACATAACGTGTGGCAGGTGAATATTCCTTAAACGAACAACAAAGCCCGACTCTGTAATGCAGTGTGTCTGCCTTACGTACAAGAGGTCCTGAGTTCAAATCTCGATCAGTTTTAGTTATGTGCATAAGGTTTTTTCGGGGCTTTCCCTTATTCTAAAATATGAGTGTCTGGTAACTGTAATCTCTTTGGACGTTGGGCACATTTAAGCATCATTTCGTCCACTTCGTGCATCGTTCGATATTACCTAACGTCGGAGGAAAAAAAGAAAAGGAAGAGAAAGGTAAAAAAAAAAAAATCGTACACAAAGAATCAAATCTAAGAATTCCAAATGTTGTTTGAACAAAGGGCCTCAGTAATTGTATAAATATTATTTCCATGGGCTACTTAAGACGCTTAGAACCTTAATGCTGCGTTTTATATTGTTGTGGTTCCCCTCGTAACCTAAACAGTTTTTACTCAGTTTTATTCCAAAATGAGTGGTATAACGAGGAATATGTTTGGAAGTAAGCACATAACATATCTGACGTAAATGGTAGTCTACAACGAGAACTACTATTTTGTTTAATAAGATTTGATCTTTCTCTTGTGGTTTGCCAGTTGTGCAAACGTCAGTCACAATTAAAAGGACTTCCAGGGATATTTGTGGAAAATGCAAGAGATAAATTTTGTTTTGCAAAATATCTTAAAAATCATTGGTGGAATTTTTGAGAAAATAAAAATAATGAACGGATAGTTTGGGGCGGGAACGATTGTTTAAAATCACGCCGTATCCTTAGAAAGTGTGGATGTCAGTATTTAAGAGAGTTTCCTTTATGAGGTATGATGTTCACAGAACCTAATTCAGGATCTTATATTGTGTATTTTCGGGTAAGTCTGTGTATGGAATGCAGCACGTACAAGAGGTGAATCTGAACTCATAATAGTGGAAGTTTTGCCCTACACAGTGGTACTGGTGTGGTTTCTTGCTTTCTCTTTAGCCTTGTTTTGAACAGTTTTTTCTATGAATGATATTTTCTGACGCGCCTCCTGGAAAACTATTGAAGATGGTAAAAGAAACTTCAGGATGATACAAACCACTTCTAAGTGCTTTTGTGGATCAATTTTAATGCAAATAATTTAGTTTGTTAGCTTAAGAAATGCACATTTTAGTCAAATGACGATATAAATAAGAAATGTGTATCTTCCTTAATAAACAAGGTACGGTGTAATGGTATATGGTGAATTAGAAGATGTCTGTGAAAATGTCAGTGTGATATCTTAAAACAGTTTCTGATTAAATGGCTCTTGAGTTTAGTTGGTGGATCGGTACTTTTAACTGGCAATCGATATGTAATTGTGTAGATTTTTGAAGTACTGTTAGTATGTAGTAGGTGTATTTTGTTTTGTTTTCCAGTACCCTGCCTGAGGGTGCTGCACAGGGTCTGTAGATTGACGAGTGACCAACAAGCACGCAATGCGTTGTAATCGAATTTCCTAAGAAACAAGGGAGGAAAGCCATTGGAATTGTATCGTCGACTGCTGGCAACTAAAGCAGTTAGCAACGAATATCTCTGGCTATCATTATGTTAGACCTGATATGTGCACTTTCTAAACTAAAAATTAAAGCCCCTTGCTGAAATTTCATCTGAAATAAATTCACTCCCTAAATACAACATTGCCTTTTTTCTGTAATCACACGACTCAAAATCAGAAAGACAGTTAAATACTAAATCTCGTCATTTGAGTAGTTTGTCAAGAAAATCCATCCCATAGTACCGTTTACATGGAAACATGTTAGAAGTATTCAGCATTTTTAAATGACTAACGATGTTGATTACATCACATGTTTAAGATTTTTTAAGCCAAATGTATTGCGTATATGTATTGAGCTTTCCGATAAGTCCTCTTTATTCTGAATGACTTTTGCATAACTAGTGAACCATAAAACATTGACAAAATCTTATAGCATAAAAATGTACATATCCTTAAGAATATGTATGACTGAAATTTTGAAATCCTGAACTACTAAGGCAAGCTCTTTAAGATCTGTGTCATAGAGGTAACAGCATAAATATTGTCACCGATGGCATTGTTGTGCTGCCGCGACAAGCCGGAGTCGGGCGCGTGGGCAGGAGAGGAAGAGGCAGAGAGAGGTTCGAGAACGCTCGGTCTATTGTTGCCGAGAAATTTCTCGGAAGGTCTACAGCATTCTAGAAACAATGGCTGGGAGGTATAAATACCGGCAAAGTGTTAAAGCGGCAGTTGTGTGATGGTTATTGCGACAGTGGCCGTTTGAAGTGTACCGCAGTGATTTCTTTCATTTGTTGACGTGCAGCGGAGCACCGAGTCGACCTTGAAAACAGCTCATTATCAATTTCACGTCTTTTTACTGTAATAAAGTGTTTTTAAATTTTTACAAACCAGACTTTTGATTTAGTGAAGAGAATTTTCATTTATTTATTTTTTTCTCTCCTGTTTGGTCTTTTTGTTTTTGTTATGTACATGCATTTTGAGAGTTTATTTACACTTGTACTAAGTTTTAAAACCATTTATATCTGGCTTTTGCCATGAATGATTTTTTAAAGGGCGCTGATAACCGCTGCAGTTGGGCGCCCTTATTAAAATAACTTATATTGTGACTGCGAGGGTTACGTAGAATCAAAAGTCTGATACTGTTCAAATTTTATCAATTTACTTTTATAGTTTGGAATCTATGATCAACTTTGTTTATTTTCGTTGCGTCGCCAAAAATGTACCTTGCGACAAAATAACATAAATTTTAGTCTAATATTTTAACAACAGGTTCCTAATAATCCACTTTTTGAATAGGCCTACGTTTCTCTGTATCTCAAAACTTTAGGCTCCAAGAATTTGTAAAGCTCTGAATATGACTTTTTTCTTCAAAAAGTTGAAGTTGTTCATATAAACGTTTTTCGAGGAAAGGTGAACATCTACTAGTCTGAGTGAGTACTCTTATAAATTAAAGCATGCCAGCTACTCATATTTATATAAAATATACCTCACTTTAAATACTTTGACAATTCTCTACAAGTTGAAGTTGTTTTGTTTTGAAATAAAGAAAGTACTGAAATGCATCTCACTATAAAATCCAAAGCAATTTCTATTCGCTGTATCTCTGTGAACGTGTGTAGCAAGTTTCATTGGTGTAACAACAAACCTGCGACAAAAGGAACATTTTAAATCCCTAGAGAAATCAAGGCTAACAAAATTATAATTTATATCTAACACTAGCATTCGCGTAACTGTCAAACTCGATTTGAGCATATCAAAATGGCGTGTAGAGGCTATCTAAGCATTCTTCGGATTCGTAATACTTTAACTATTTTATAGACTAAAAATAGGAAAAGTGGATTTTTGTGAAAATCTTAATGAAATTTCAGTCATAACTATGAAGTATGTATAATAGTTTACATTTTTCAAACGGGAATTCATTCCTTTTTCTTTCATTCTGCCACTTCCGGATCATACAAAGAGAACGAAATTCCAAATGGATTTACATAGCGACCAGCTAATAATGTTTTGACTATCGCTAAAGCCTACTTCATTGTCCTTTATCCGTCGTACCAATAAGAAAGTGGGAAAAAAAAAACAAGAAACATTTGTCTCCATTAACCTGAAGTACTAAGTTCTGGTTCTCTACTTTAGATTCACGAGCAATAGAAAAAGTAAAATAAACTGAGTTAACAAAAGTAAATAGCTATCATCCGATTCGTAGACTTTAGTAATATATGTGATTTTAGAGTTTAACAAAAGCGCATTTCATGAGATATAGAATGCTGGCAGCCTTTTTAATCACTATAGGCTCTGACAGCACATAATATGGCCAGCAATAAAGCAACCCTCTTCCCCACTTCTCCACCCCTGTCCACATTTCTTGTTATTGATTTACAAAGGGTAGGCCGGTTTTTCATATCACGAAGAGGAGGGCTAAATATTCACGCTATCTGGTGCCCACAATAATATTGCGATGACATCCAATGATGGAATGTGGCACTCATTACAACAGTTATTTTCTGCCTGTTTGGTCAAACAGTGGAGCGATCAGGATGAATTTCCTCAGGAAGCAGTTCACACGAGCTACATCATTACATCCTGTGAGCTGCATCATTACATCCAAAGTTTTTAGATTACCAGATGCTGTTGCGGTAAATTGTGACCTCAGATATCACACTGAATGTTATGTAGCGCTGTGACAGACTATTACTATGCTCCTAGCCATCCTGGTCTGCATTCACTTGACAGTAACAAAATGTATATCACCACTAATAACCTCTAGTAAATAGTATATGAGGTTGGTTCAGTAAGTACCCGTGTTTCAAAATATATGGTATGTACTATCATTGGTTACACGTTATCGAAACAAATTTGGTGCTGATTAATGGGTTGGTTTGGATCTTACAGACGTTTCAGTAGGTTGTTCAACGTATTTTTGTTAAAGTGGAGAAAGTGTAGTATAGTTCAGTGATACGCCTTTTACTTTTCGATGGAAAAACTTGCGAGGAGAAAAAAGCGAAATTGGATGCTATTTATGGAGATCTTTGGCCTTCTATGACAATGACAACAGTTAGATACTGATGTAACGAATTTAAACGTTTATGACGAGGCGCTCAGGACGCCCTGCAGATTTGGTTACCCAGGAAGTGGTTGAAAAAGTCCACAATATAATTCTCGCTGAGTCGCGAAGTGGCACAGGCCATAGGTAAATCACCGGGAACGTCATTTCATATTTTGCGTTGTCGGCCCGATGAGTGCCGCGTTTTCTCACAGTGGCTTTCAACTTCGGAGCTGTGTAAGCGAAATGCTTGAGTTGTCACTGTCGATGAGACCTGGATTCATCATTATACTCCGGAAACCAAGCAACATTCAAAACAATGGGTTGCTTCCGGAGAATCCTTCCCAAGAGGGCAAAGACGGTCCCATGGGCTGGAAAAGTGATGGCGACGAACGGTTCCATACTCATAGACTTCTTGGAGAAAGGAAAAACGATTGTTGGAGCATAATACTGTGAGTTATTGGTCAATTGGACAAGAAATTGAAGGAGACACGGCCCTATAAAGCGAAGAAGAAAGTTCTGTTTCCTCACGACAGTGTCCCAGGACACTCATCCTGAGCTGCCGCCGCCAAACTGCATGAATTGCTGCCACGCCCACCATATTCTCCTGACCTGGCTCCCTGGTATATCTTTCTGTTCCCAAATATGAGATATGGTTCTCAGGAACAGCATTTGGAGCAAAAGAGGTCATCTTGGAGACATGCGTATTTTGCAGTTTGATAATTGTCTTTCTGGAGGGGCGTTGGGAGAAATGTAGGTGTATATCTAAAAGAGGACTATGTTGAAAAATAAATAATTATGTTAGAAAAAATTGGCGTCTTCATTCCTAACACAGGTACTTACTGAACCGCCCGCGTACAGAGTTATGGCTGATCATCGTCCCACCTTCGCTGGACAGCTACAACCTGTAGCAACTAAATAGCTAACACTCATTAATTGACGACCTGAAATATAAAGAGAGCTTTGTCATGTAAATGTTTTTTCTTCTATGGCTGCAGGATATAGGCTTCCTATTTCCGTGACAGTTTTTATTTATAGTTAATGTTATGAAATTCTAAATTTGGAAATGTGTGTATAGCCTAGAAATAGTGTTATCTGTTACAATACGCGTTCATTGTACGTGGAACAACAAGGAATGTTATTTACACATGCTTCACATGGAGTTTTTTATTACGTTTATTACTCTTTGTTGGACAAGGGAATGTTTTACGACTTTCAGTTCCAGGAATTTGTAAATAATGATATTAGTTTTACATAGAATCTGTTTTATAAGCCGCTTATCGGATTCAGCGTGGGGAAGTTACAAGACGTCGTGGAAGTCACTAAGTGAAATGAAGAGGACTCCTTAATGCCCAGTCTTCTACATATTCTTGTATCTACTTCTTGTTAATCGAGATAAACTTTCGTTGTAGTTATAAGAAGAATAGTGGTAGTAGAATTTAGAAAATATGTGGATTTCTATCTGATGGGATTGGAATTTTACTTTCTTTGTATGGCCACGCAAGGGTAAAGAACCGAATAGTGACTTACTAAAGTATACGTATTTGATATTTCAATTAATAACATAACAAGGACACTTCCGGATCATTTACACCAAGAACAGGTATGTCACATAAAACAAGTGCTTGTTGTACTGTAAGGTTTCTTACGATTTACCAGTTATGCAAAAGTCATTCAGAAGGAAGAGCACTGATCAGGACATTCCCAGAAATTTCCATGGTATATTACATTCGTTATAAAAATATCTGTAATACGTTACCTTTAATGAGAGATCATTACATCCTTTTGAGGAAAGCCAACGTTAAACGAGAAATTTGACACATAATGCTTATTTGTGATGGGAAAATTGTCTTTAAAATTCCATTTCAATACTAGACGCCATAACAGAAGTCATATATTGACTACTGTATCGGAAGTCATTGTTATAATGCACGCTCTATGGACCGTTAATTCACTGTAAAGTGGCACATTGGTAGTCTAAGGCCATCATGGAAACTTTTAGGGTATTCCATAAACAAATTCCAGATGACAATAGCAAAATGACAGTGGTATGAAGTTCAACAAGGTTTTAAACATAATACCTAACTTTGATCGTTTTATTGTTTACAAAGATAAAAGATTTATTTGGGAGCGAAAATGATGGAAGAGGTGTGCGTTGAGGTAGGTTGCGCGCGCTACTAGTGAGGGAAGCTGCGTCCCGGCCGGCCGGACGGTCTCTAGGCAACCAGCAGCCAGTTAGCCAGTCAGTCAGTAGCGCGATTTGCCTCGTGTTGTGTGCTGTGTGCGTCAGGTATTTACAATTGATCCTTGTTATTTATTGTTACGGGTCAAGGCTACAACTTCAACTTGTTTGAATGTATCTTTTTTTGCTTTCTCTGCTACGTACTTACTGTAAGTAGTGAAAGTTCAACCTCACCCCGAAATGCAATTCATTATTTGGAGTAAAGTACTTAGGTGTGTAAATGTTATTTTCATGACCAACGAAATGTCATGTTGAATTTTCTGGGAATAGTTTCGTCATTCTGTATGACTTTTCTACAACTTTTACACCGTAAAAGATAGACGAAATGTTACTATATTAAGTAAATGTTAAAGTATCAGTTTATTTTAATTTTTTGTTGCATTGCCCATTTCCGAGATATTCTGAGTTAATGCTTTGGAACGATGCTGTTCGGTTTTATTTTCCCTAACACCTAGTGACTAGGGGAGGTAGCGATCCGATGCCGACATTTTACCAGAAATATATGTTTTGAACACCTCTGTACCCACCCCTAAAACATTTTTACGAACGCGCCTGTGTACATGAACAGCAGTAAGGACTATTGCGTACCAAACTTAGTACTTAGGGATGCGACACAAATATTTTGAAGAAAATTTTTCCATTCCGAATTACCCTTTACATGGAAATGTTTTTCAAAATGTTGATTTTCTCAAAACTGGCGCTAACGGCTCTGATTGAAATACCATATGTTTAACACATTTTCATGACAAATAAAGCACATATCTTAATTTTGGGGGGGTGATTGTCATCAGAAGCGCTCTTAATTCTGGATTTTTTTTATAAAAGTAGTTTACACATGAGTGGATAAAAATGTTACGTGTGTGCACACGTCATATTTTAAACCCAATTTTCATTTGACGCATTCTAATTTTCATATGGTAATACAAAATGTATTTTTTTGGTATAAATGAGTGAGACTTTGTAATACTTCCGTATTAATAATTGGATAAAAATGCTGCGTGAATATTTGTTAAGGTAGCTAGTTACTTGTGATGTTACTCATTTTGTACGCTTTGAGGCAGTCGGTTTAAGTTTGTTTAAAATCTTCAAAATTATTAAAATAATTAAAATTTTATTTCTATAATTTATTAACATGCTACTTAACTCTTGAGGTATTAAAATTGATTTTTCGGGGTAAAATAATTGGATCATGTGGAGAAATTTGAGCAAGCAGTAGCACTTCCAGTTGTTTTTCTCCCCGATATGAACAATAAGAGTTACAGCACAAGTGAAATAGTTGAGAAAAGTTAGAGAATATCTCGTAAATGGTTAGCGGTATAAGATTTATAGCTTTTCTATTTCTCACTCTATCAATTATTCAGAGACCTCATAGCTTATTCGGACAACATACGCATTTATCATGCACATATGCTAATCACACACTAGTTTAATCAATATCACTATAACAATTTGGGAGGGAAATAAAAAATAACTGTTTTTTAATAAAGGACAGTTGGGGTGGGAGATATTTTGCACGTCTTCTGAAGACGGTCAACTTATATGCTGCACTTTTTGAGTGAATGCTGTTCAGATGTGCACGCGCTCGTCTTTCTATGCTGCTGTTTGGATATAGGAGATTCTAGGACGACTGTTTGCAGTGACATGTGGATATAGAATAGTTGGAGTGCGGTACTCGTCTTGTTACTGTAATTAATTAGTGTAGAGAGTAAAAGACGAACATTTTCCGTTCGGCTTGTCAACATACCCATAGGTCCAAATGTCAATTCGTGTGAAAACGGGATGCCTTGTATTCAATAGATCCCTGAGTTCTCTTTCTCGGAAATGAAATAAATCGCGCGGGTTCCTAATTTAAAAATGGCACCACCGAAGTTGATCATGAATATCACAACTTTTGACATTATTTTTATTCCAGGACTTAGGAAAATTAAGGACTCATAAATTCGTAATATATCTTTACTTACATCACAAAGATTTATATAATTTAGGTTTAAGAATGAGAATAAAACTGTATTTCATTTTGTAACATGAGGTTTTAGGAAGTAGGTTTTTCAGCACATTTACTTCAAAGTGTTCCACTCGATTCAGTTTCTATCGAATCTTCCGAATTGTGTTATGTCGATTTTTAAAATACAATCAATGAAATTGGCAATATGGTTTTCTGTGCAACGGTTTTAAGTTATTTTTAAAGCTATGTAGTGCTACCAAAAAGCTAAAAGTTAACATTGACCTAGTTTCTTAACTTGTCACATAAATTCGTAGGAATTTTTTTAAAAAAAACTTTTGTTTTAAAAGTTAAATCGAGTGCAAAAGTTTAGAAAATGACACAACATTAGCGTATCGTCTTGTTGAGGCATTCAAACGTTAGGACATAAGTTTATCTGTAGGTTGATAGAGAATCAACATGAAAAATTCAATGTCATTGCCGGGATTTGAACCACGGTTCTCCTGGTTTCCGTCCAGTCGCTGTAACCCATTGAGCTACCATGGCATTAATTCTCCATTTGACTCATATTTCCCCGGTAGACCACTAGGGGTTCTTACATCCGAGATACACCGCTTGTGGCGATTTACTATCGTAAGTACTTGAGTCCCAGGCTTCATCGTTTAACTCTTATTATTTTAGTTAATTGATGGAAATTAATCATTTCTTCATACTAGCTGTATATAGGCTAAGGTTTTTTTATATAGGTAGATTCGACATGAAAAATTCAATCCCATGGCCGGGATTTGAACCAGGGATCTCATGTCGACTCTATCTATTAAAAAACGCCTCTATACGGCTGGTTTGAAGAAATGATTAATTTCCATCAATTAACTAAAATAATAAGAGTTAAACGATGAAGCCTGGGACTCAAGTACTTACGAAAGTAAGTCGCCACAAGCGGTGTATCTCGGATGCTAGAACCCCTAGTGGTCTACCGGGGAAATATGAGTCAAATGGAGAATTTAATGTCAGGACGGCACGTTGGCCATGGTAGCTCAATGGGTTAGAGCGACTGGACGGAAACCAGGAGATCCGTGTTTCAAATCCCGGTCATGGCATTGAATTTTTCATGTCGACTCTTACCTATATAAAAAACCTTAGCCCATATACGGCTAGTATGAAGAAATGATTAATTTCCGTCAATTAACTAAAATTATCTGTTGGTGTTGATGCAAAGATAATGAAAATGCTGTGCTATATCTTTCCAAACATAACAGTCTTTTCTCTTCACCTATCTTTAGTAATTAGAGAAAGAATTACATTTCACCCAAAAACTTGATATTTCATTGGTAATACTAGTTTTAAGGCCTCGCGAGTAAAATAAAAATAAAAAAGTAACTTGTTTAGGTGGGAAACCATATTAACGTGTATCCATCCGTCGTATATGTAAACAACACAACTCAGAAACGAAGAGTTTTCATGTAAGTTCATCATCCAAATATACATTTTAAATAAAATTCCAGCACCCTAGACTACCGTCTGAAGATGGAAAGTATTTTATTTTTTTAATGTCTCAAAAAATGACTAATGAGTTGGATTAATATAACAACACGTTTTACATAAATGAAATGTATATCTTAAACTTCCCAGCAATGTCTTCAGAAGAGACTTTCACATAACTGGTAAACCGTAAGAGATAGTACTACACTAGGATGTAGATGTTGTTAGTACACGCAATTTGTCATGGTTTCGTGTTGCTAAACGTTTACGAGATATTCGTTGTTACGAGTTCGAAGTTTATTAAACTTCTTTCACTTGGGAAGTTGCTATTCGCTACCCCCCCCCCCCAAATCAGCAGTTAGGTAAAAATCATGGAGAGAATGTGGCATGCCGTACTTGTATCGTCCATCGAAATGTCTAACCGTGAACTAAGAATTTATTTACATTAATAAGTAATGTTTAGTACGAAATATTTGTGCAAGACTGTGTAGAGAAAACCTTGTGAATGTAACATTTATTTGTGATATAAGTTTTAGGCATGCAGTTGTCAAAGCTGGAGGATTATATGGGATCACATGCTTTGTTCCACCGAAGCTTGTTAATTATCCCAATTTGCAGCCTCGTTACCCGACTGTAGGGTAGCAAAGTGGAATGGGTTGTATCCGGCGCGTGATTGACGCTGCACAGGACACTCAGCATTTTAAATGATCGGATTGACAGTTCTTGTTCCACAAAACGACGTCTATTTGAATATTTATCACCCCGTTACCGTTCCCATTGAAGTGGTTCACGTTTTCGGATACAAAATATTAAACTGGAGCGTTCCGCTAAGAAGCATAGCTCTTGAATGTAAAAACGTGTCAACCTTACGGTTTTTAAAACTTTTGATTTTCAGCATGGACAAGACAAAGCTTTACATTATATTGCAGTACATTGTAACTAAATATTTCTAATCAAATGGTCTACAGGCCGAGCGGTTACATCGCTTGACTCTCACGAAGGCGGCCCGGGATCGATCCTAGGCGACCGCAAAGTGAGATTTATGGTGGATAACACGAGGATGGGGCGGGTTTTCTCCGGGATCTTTGATTTCCCCCGTTATCATTCCGTTCATTTAATTCCCTCACTCACATTCAGAGAACCAGGCTGATCAGTGATCACATATCCTGGATTTCTCTCTCTGATGCATAGTTTTGGCTCCCTTACCCTATACCTAAAATGGCATAAGCGATAGAGGAACATAAACAGGACTGTGTCCTATACCAAGAGAAGAAGAAGAAGAAGAAGAAGAAGAAGAAGAAGAAGAAGAAGAAGAAGAAGAAGAAGCAGAAGAAGAAGAAGCAGAAGAAGAAGAAGAAGAAGAAGAAGAAGCAGAAGAAGAAGAAGAAGAAGAGGAAGAGGAAGAGGAAGAAGAAGAAGAAGAAGAAGAAGAAGAAGAAGAAGAAGAAGAAGAAGAAGAAGAAGAAGAGGAAGAGGAAGAGGAAGAGGAAGAGGAAGAGGAAGAGGAAGAAGAAGAAGAAGAAGAAGAAGAAGAAGAAGAAGAAGAAGAAGAAGAAGAAGAAGAAGAAGAAGAAGAAGAAGAAGAAGAAGAAGAAGAAGAAGAAGAAGAAGAAGAAGTATGGTCTACAGTGTTATACATCATACCTTATTTGTTGAATCTTCTACTCGTACAATGTTGTGAAAGTTCAGAGCTTCTCTGACGAATGGTCTACAGTGTTGTGATATATCAGAGCTGATCTGTCGAACGATCTACAGTGTTGTGATATATCAGAGCTGATCTGTCGAACGATCTACAGTGTTGTGATATATCAGGTATTATCTGTCGAATGATCTACAGTGTTGTGATAGATCAGAGCTGATCTGACGAACGATCTACAGTGTTGTGATATATCAGAGCTGATCTGTCGAACGATCTACAGTGTTGTGATATATCAGGTATTATCTGTCGAATGATCTACAGTGTTGTGATAGATCAGAGCTGATCTGACGAACGATCTACAGTGTTGTGATATATCAGAGCTGATCTGTCGAACGATCTACAGTGTTGTGATATATCAGAGCTGATCTGTCGAACGATCTACAGTGTTGTGATATATCAGGTATTATCTGTCGAATGATCTACAGTGTTGTGATAGATCAGAGCTGATCTGTCGAACGATCTACAGTGTTGTGATATATCAGGTATTATCTGTCGAATGATCTACAGTGTTGTGATAGATCAGAGCTGATCTGTCGAACGATCTACAGTGTTGTGATAGATCAGGAATTATCTGTCGAATGGCGTACAGTGTTGTGATAGATCAGAGCTGATCTGTCGAATGAACTAAGTACTGTGACAGATCAGGGATTATCTGTCGAATGATCTACATTGTTGTGATAGATCAGAGCTTATCTGTCGAAAGTTCTACATTGTTGTGATAGATCAGGGCTTATCTGTCGAATGAACTAAGTGTTGTGATAGATCAGAGCTTATCTGTCGAATGAACTAAGTACTGTGACAGATCAGGGATTATCTGTCGAATGATCTACATTGTTGTGATAGATCAGAGCTTATCTGTCGAAAGTTCTACATTGTTGTGATAGATCAGGGCTAATCTGTCGAATGAACTAAGTGTTGTGATGGATCAGGGCTTATCTGTCGAATGAACTAAGTGTTGTGATAGATCAGAGCTTATCTGTCGAATGAACTAAGTGTTGTGATGGATCAGAGCTTATCTGTCGAATGATCTAAGTGTTGTGATAGATCAGAGCTTATCTGTCGAATGAACTAAGTACTGTGATGGATCAGAGCTTATCTGTCGAATGAACTAAGTGTTGTGATGGATCAGAGCTTATCTGTCGAATGATCTACATTGTTTTGATGGATCAGGGCTTATCTGTCGAATGAACTAAGTGTTGTGATAGATCAGGGCTTATCTGTCGAATGAACTAAGTGTTGTGATAGATCAGAGCTTATCTGTCGAATGATCTACAGTGTTGTGATAGATCAGGGCTTATCTGTCGAATGAACTAAGTGTTGTGATAGATCAGAGCTTATCTGTCGAATGATCTAAGTGTTGTGATAGATCAGGGCTTATCTGTCGAGTGAACTACGTGTTGTGATGGATCAGGGCTTATATGTCGAATGATCTAAGTGTTGTGATAGATCAGGGCTTATCTGTCGAGTGAACTACGTGTTGTGATGGATCAGGGCTTATCTGTCGAATGATCTAAGTGTTGTGATAGATCAGGGCTTATCTGTCGAGTGAACTACGTGTTGTGATGGATCAGGGCTTATATGTCGAATGAACTAAGTGTTGTGATGGATCAGGGCTTATATGTCGAATGATCTACAGTGTTGTGATAGATCAGAGCTTATCTGTCGAAAGTTCTACAGTGTTGTGATAGATCACAGCTTATCTGTCGAATGATCTACATTGTTGTGATAGATCAGGGCTTATCTGTCGAATGAACTAAGTGTTGTGATAGATCAGAGCTTATCTGTCGAATGATCTACAGTGTTGTGATAGATCAGAGCTTATCTGTCGAATGATCTACAGTGTTGTGATAGATCACAGCTTATCTGTCGAATGATCTACAGTGTTGTGATAGATCACAGCTTATCTGTCGAATGAACTAAGTGTTGTGATAGATCAGAGCTTATCTGTCGAATGATCTACATTGTTGTGATGGATCAGAGCTTATCTGTCGAATGAACTAAGTGTTGTGATGGATCAGAGCTTATCTGTCGAATGATCTACATTGTTTTGATGGATCAGGGCTTATCTGTCGAATGAACTAAGTGTTGTGATAGATCAGGGCTTATCTGTCGAATGAACTAAGTGTTGTGATAGATCAGAGCTTATCTGTCGAATGATCTACAGTGTTGTGATAGATCAGAGCTTATCTGTCGAATTATCTACAGTGTTGTGATAGATCAGGGCTTATCTGTCGAATGAACTAAGTGTTGTGATAGATCAGAGCTTATCTGTCGAATTATCTACAGTGTTGTGATAGATCAGGGCTTATCTGTCGAATGAACTAAGTGTTGTGATAGATCAGAGCTTATCTGTCGAATGATCTACAGTGTTGTGATAGATCAGAGCTTATCTGTCGAATTATCTACAGTGTTGTGATAGATCAGGGCTTATCTGACGAATGAACTAAGTGTTGTGATAGATCAGAGCTTATCTGTCGAATTATCTACAGTGTTGTGATAGATCAGGGCTTATCTGTCGAATGAACTAAGTGTTGTGATGGATCAGGGCTTATATGTCGAATGAACTAAGTGTTGTGATGGATCAGGGCTTATATGTCGAATGATCTACAGTGTTGTGATAGATCAGAGCTTATCTGTCGAAAGTTCTACAGTGTTGTGATAGATCACAGCTTATCTGTCGAATGATCTACATTGTTGTGATAGATCAGGGCTTATCTGTCGAATGAACTAAGTGTTGTGATAGATCAGAGCTTATCTGTCGAATGATCTACAGTGTTGTGATAGATCACAGCTTATCTGTCGAATGATCTACAGTGTTGTGATAGATCACAGCTTATCTGTCGAATGAACTAAGTGTTGTGATAGATCAGAGCTTATCTGTCGAATGATCTACATTGTTGTGATAGATCAGAGCTTATCTGTCGAATGAACTAAGTGTTGTGATGGATCAGGGCTTATCTTTCGAATGATCTACAGTGTTGTGATAGATCAGAGCTTATCTGTTGAATGATCTAAGTGTTGTGATAGATCGGGGCTTATCTGTCTAATGATCTACAGTGCTGTGATAGATCAGAGCTTATCTGTCGAATGATCTAAGTGTTGTGATGGATCAGGGCTTATCTGTCGAATGAACTACAGTGTTGTGATAGATCAGAGCTTACCTCTCGAATGATCTACAGTGTTGTGATAAATCAAGCTTATCAGTCGAATGATCTAAGTGTTGATAGATCACAGCATCTGTTGAATGACCTACAGTGTAGTGATTGATCAGGACTTATCTGTCGAATGACCTACAGTGGCGTGATAGATCTGAGCTTATCTGTCGAACGATCTACAGCGTTGTAATAGATCAGTGCTTATCGATCGATCTAGAATTTTATGATAGATCAGAGGATACATGTGAGTTTATCCATCATCGTTATCTTAATTCCAATTCACTTGACTGAAACAAAATGCCTTACAACTCTAGTAACTTCTAGTAAATGCTATATAGTGGTATGATAAATAGAGCTTGTTAGTGTGTCTATGCTTCGTCAGGATCATGGTTCCCTTGACTGGTCTTAGGATTCTTATAAAATATGTACTGGAAATGTGTGTATAGTCTCGGAAATGGTGTTCTTTTTGTTTATTGTGGTATCAGGAAGAAGCAGTTCTGCAAATACTCTTATAAAATATTTAGAGAAAAAACGATAAAAGGTGCACCATCAAAACTTTTATTTTCACCTGATTCACTATCTTAATGTTCATGAGGTTAGCCTTTCTTTTACAAATGCAACACTTGGAAACGTCTCTACAATGTTCCTCAGGGTCTCTAGCACGCACCGTTTGTGGTGTTATATCTTTCTGAACTATACACAGGTCCATCTCTAAAATGGAGCTGCACATCATGTCCAACACAACTCCGATATTCACAAGTAAACTGCATCGCTGCCGGTTCAACAGCTCGGCGACCCCTCACCTGGAGCCGTATTTAATGTGAATTTATCGTGAACTGCTTACTGTCCGTTCCACGGCCTGCCGATCCCCTTATCACGGAGCTTGAAACGTACCACACTCAGTGCCAAGTAGCATACTGCTCTCTCACTAACACTGGCTAACTCACAACTACTGTACTGCTCTACACACTTAAGTGTCGATCTTGCATAGGGCGCGGCAATCCTTCTGGAATTGGATTCGCGAAAGTCATTTTGTGTAGTAATTGCACGACTGACTTACGCCGGCTATCTTTGGTGCATGTTTATTTCTCACGGTTGCTTTCTTCCTTCGTGACGTCAGCCAGTACCTGACCTTGAGTGCGGCAGACTTGTGCGATCGCCGATGGGACAATATTTACTAGAGGAGGTGGTGGTGGTGGTGGTGGTGGTGGTGGTGGTGGTGGTGGTGGTGGTGGTGGTGTTTGTGTGTATTGTGGTACAACGAGCTAGCAGTACTAATAGGAAAGCGTGTAAAATGACATTTCCATTTGGAATTCCTGTCTCTGCTGCATACTTATGTTAAGGAGGTGAAATGTGGCAATTCTCAAGAATTTGATTCTAAATATGTTCCCGGAAATACATACTTTCGATGTATACTTCATACTTCAACAAATGCGTTTTCAGAAATATGTATTTTTGACCTTGAAAATATAACTTAAAAATAGGAATCGGATAACATAAACCTGTCATTTGTGTTCACCATTATCCAAACAAGCGACACGAAGTTGTTCACGAATATATTTGTAACTGAAGCTTCGCTTTACATGGGTAGTGTTTACTTATTTCTTTCTGCTTAAAAAATGTCTGAACGATATTATTAAATTTCTGAATGTGTGAGATATGACAAGAAGAATGTATGTCTTGAATTTTGTGAGAATGTTCTCTGAGGTGCTGTGTATTCTAAATGACTTTTGTATATCTGATAAACCATAAGAGATACAATCTCACTCCCTAATGTCTCTAATTTAAAAAAAAAAATTCTTTAAAGCACGCAGTTTGTATGAAATCTGTTTTAATAGAACAAACCATTTCCGAGATATTTCTTGTTATTAGTTTGAATTTTACAATATGTTTTCTTTTCTCAAATGAGAATTTCTTATTCGTTTTTTATCTCTTGGCCATTGCACGAAGGGACATTTTTAACCATCGCATGGCAAGCAGCTCTTAAAAGACTGACTATCGCTTAAAGCCTACATATTCCCATTTTTCGCTTGTATCTACAGAAAAACAACTACAATAAGTCAATGTTTGTGTTGATTAATATGCAGTAGATTGAGGAATAAGAGTTTGTAAGTAATCGCATTGAGTTAGTTTTTGGAAAACCAGACATTAATGCTTTTCTCTACACGCGGCACAAAAATTTAAGTGACGATTCTGGTCCATTTAAACCGACTAGAGGATTTCTGACGAGGTTGTACATTGCCTCCTCACAACTGCTATGGAAACGACAAGTTTGTCTACAAGTTTTAAGTGAGAGCATTTGCCGATACTCTCAGGAACATGCTTGTGGCTTCCTTAGGGAATGGAGCCGATACTTCCCTTAGTTCAATGGATGCTTGTTGGTGAAGAGTCCCGGGTTGGATTCCTGACTGGGGGATGGAATATTTGCTGTAGCCAAGGTAATTCCCTATGAATGTGTGTGATCTAATGTACTAATCCATTGCCAATAGGCGATACATTGCTAAGAAAGTGCCACCAAAGTATAAATAAACTAAGGTCGGAGTATAAATAAAAAATTAGGATGTGGAGACAAATGCAAAGGGATGTTTGGTGAATTCTACGTCGTTACATATGATCGCGTTTAAGACATTTCTTGGAGATTCGGTTTAACTTTTACGTTTTTCTCAGATATGCATGAAATATTTTGTCGCCGAATGCGGCAACTTTTTGTGGTCCCCAAGTACTGCACACCTTGGGAGGAACTTCATTGCTAAGTGAATGTTTATGTCGAATAACGATAGAAATGAAAAATGATTCAAGAAAGTGATTTGAATGTAAAAGCTATTTTATAAGCCATTGGACGCGTGTTAAATTTTAAAAAGAGATCATGACAGGTTTATTTATTATTTCAATAATACTTGAACGCCCAGAATCAATTACAGCAAAAGAGAAATGTATTGCTTTGTATTTACTGTGAGAAGCAATACCATTTTAAAATTGTGTATTTTCAAATATGCACATTTTACCCAAACGGATTTAACTTATTTTATTAAATTGTGTTTCTGTTGTCCTGTTTCGTACAGCAGATAAAGTTATTATGACAACCTAAGGAGCTAGACCTTTAAAGACTATTTTTACCGACTATTGTTGAGTGGTGCATCAACTTGTTTTAATCCTGTTTCTACAAATTGTTGAAAATATGCATTACTATATTAAGCTGATAATATCCTCATGTTCTGGTACCAATACAAATTCACAGCAAGCGTGCGTCAGTCTGAACCAATCATGTTAGACGGAAATCTGACGTATCTGATCATCAATTATCAGCAATGTTCCTGAGGTAAGCTAAAGAAGGGGGTTATATAGGTAAACCGCCAGCAAAATGCAGTAGGATGCGTGACTTATACTGAAGCTCTCCAGCTTTCTCCCTCTACCGTAATTTTAGATTGCCTCTCCTATGCTCCATAGCGTAAGCTGCACCGCACTGATCAACGTATGGAGGGGTGGGAGTCATTAGATGCTTGGATGGTGAGGAGGGGAGAAGACTGTATTCGCGCATGCGCACACCAACTGCACTTTGTTCGCGGTCAATCTATAGAAACAGTTATGATACATTGTTACTTGCAGTTGCGTAATATTGTTTATTAAACGTTTGATTAGGGCATCGCTTGCCATTGGACGCTTCAGAAGGGAAGGATTTTTCACTTAATTCTGATGTAATGGCAACATATTGGTTTGACTCCCGGAGTAAACGGTATAGGAAACAGTTCATGATTACGCAGTCACTTATCCAAATTATTGCATCATCAATATTGTACTGTTGTTAAGAAATTAGTTAAAATATAGATTGTGCTAAAATTATTTGAGCACTTTCTACATCTAATTTATTAGGAACATAGCCTAACATACAAAATACCAGTCCGCTTCGTCACCCGAATGTAGTCGCCCTTTGAGCCTCTCCCCTCATCCCTCCTTCCCTCTCAGCTATCAAGTGAGTAGCACAGAGGCACATGGCCTACGTACCTTTACCTCGCGATACTAAGAACATTTGGATATTTTGACGTCACAAGCGTGGTCCTAAATTAGCGAGCTGACCAAATACATTGCAAGTGTGCTTCTCTGTGAGTTGAGGCAGTTCAATATTACCGCTTTGCTTGCTGTAAAGAAGGAAGGTTATGTAACATGATTATCTGATATTAGTTCAGCAATTTCTCGGGACTTCCAAATATAATTCATATAATTAGCAATTATTCGATACAGATGAATTTTTAAACTATTGGTTAAATCGAGTTTACAGGATATGAATTTCTATTAAGATCTGTGTTTATAGACTGGAACGATTGTGCTGTCTACCAGCTTGTAGGTATTTGTAATTATCTGTCAAATAAGGAAGGAGACGTTTCGTTCCTTCTCAACAGTGGTTTACAGAGCTCACTTTGAAGAAAAAAAAAATGTTTCTGAAAATGATAGCATTAGAGTATGCTCTGTTAAGAGACCGGACGGTACTATTTTAATTTTACCAAGACCAAATGCAAAATTGGCATACTTCAAATGTAACAGACTTAACTAATTGTCGTGGATGATTTCGGACTTTGATCGCACAAGAAGTTGAAAATGCTTTCTAAAACAATAGGAATCACAGAATTATTTTATTAATATTTTAGAAATGAAAATTGAGGACACTTGTATATTTTAGCTTTAAGATAGTAGCGTAGATACAAAGGCTATTGTAAGATTTCTCGTATGTTAGATTGCTTATACAAAATTGTGAGCACAAGCAAATACAAGATGACATTTTCGTGACCATGAAACCCGCTAGATAATTGCACCTTATTTCATTCAAGTTTTTCTTACTAATGTTGAAGTTCTTATTTTATATATTTTGTTGACAGAATTTATATTATTTCACTATAATTCGTTATATTAATAACTGAAATTGCAAATTACAAATATGAGGTAGCATTAGGTCGTTATGTATGGGCTTAGGAGAAATTATTTTGTACTCTTTAGCGTTTTTTTTTTTTAAAAACAACAACACAGTATTGGATTTTTTAAATAGATTGCGAAAATTGTAACTTTTGAACAGCCGTGTGATTGGCCCGCCTGGGCTCAAGGTTCAGCTGGAATTAATTCTTCCTTATTTGTGGAGCTAAAACGTGGTCCCTTCAAGTTCATGGTGCCAGTTGGAGAGATGCCCGAAGAAAAAGAGGTAGTGAGCCCTCTGTAAATAAAGTTCAAGGTCAGAGCTATAGGACTCTTTCTAACTCTTTGTTATCGCTAAATATTGCAGAAACAACGGCGTTGTTACTAAAAATAAATACAGATGCGAAGTACAGGAAAGTATAGCCACATTTTAATTCAACTGTGTCCGCCTTCTTTGTCCACCACGTGCGCAATAGGTAGTGTTTGAATAGCGTACCTCGAAAACAAAATTATTATTATTAATTATTATTATTATTTTCACGGCAAATAAAATGTTTATCTTGAATTTTTTTGTGAAAGTACTTGAAGTCCTCTTCGTTCTGAATGAATTTTGCAAGATTTTGACAAAAAACGTATACCTCGTTAAACTATACTATTTATGTCAAATGACGTTTCTTAGAAATGTAATCATTTCTGAGATATTCCTTGGTATTGTTTCAAATACTTTTATCAAATTTGGAGTTCTCCTTTTTCTCCTGGTCACGTATCTTTCTATTCCTGTTACAAGCAAATGTGTTAACAAAATCATTTACACAATTGGTTTATCAATTAGCTGAAATCGATAAAAGAACAACTATTGTAACAATAGTTGAATGAGTAGAACCGCGAACATTCTCTTTGCCAAACGAAGAGAACGGAATTTGGAAGTCGTCATGTACCGACCAGCTGTTTAAAACATTTGACTATCACTTAAAGTGTACTATATTCCCTTGTACCTACAATAAGATAATGTTTATCTTGAAGTAGATAGAGGAACAAGCGTTTGTAGAAGAATAGAGAAAGGCAAATGAAGATAATATATCAAATTTCCGAAGTAAAAAGTAAAATAAGCTTTCGTCACAGTAGTTTGAATCTGGAATTCAGACTAGCGTATCACACGTGTTGTAAACATTGACATTCGTGTTCCATCGTGTTACAAATACTTAAAAGCCATAAATTCATACTTCTTTTTTCAATTTTCATATTACACTGGGCGATAATGAAAATGTTTCGGACTTAAAAACAGTGAATTTACATGTATTTCCATCTGCTGAATTCAAAAATCACCATAAAATGATAGATTAGCTCTTGTTTTGAAGATAAAGTGACATTTCATTTTTTAGAGTAAAGATTTTAAATTTGGGGGATTTTTTGGGGGAGTTGGCACACCTGTCAAATAAAAAAACACAATCAGAGAGAAATTTTGGAAATTAAGTGATGCAAAAGTTAAGGAAGGCATTTTTGTCGGACCACAAATAAGAGAAGTTGTAAAGGATCCTGCATTTGACCAAATTTTGGAGGGGAAAGAAAAGGAAGCTTGGGAAGCCTTCAAGGATTTTTAGGCAACAAAAGAGATGCCAACTACAAGCATTTGGTGTCAGTGCTCCAGCAAAAATACCGTAACCTTGGATGCAACATGTCCCTTAAGATCCATTTTCTCCACTCCCACCTAGACTATTTCCCTCCTAGTTGTGGAGCTGTTAGTGATGAACACAGGACCGTTGGAATGAAGTAATGCTTGCGGATTACTGTTTGGGATTCTGCGGAACTCCATCATAAGAGGCAAGCTAAAAGACGACGAAGTCAATAGGCCACCACATGATTCTCTTCAGACACGACTATCTGCGAAGTATTTTTCCAGCAATTTAGAACTCTTAGCATGTAATTACCAGTTAAAAAAATCAAATGCACTTTCATTGTTGTTAGCATGTATGTAATTAAAATTATTCTTTTCTCTCAGTCCGTTAATATGTAATAATTCCACCTTGTGTATATCATAGAAACTAAAGCTAATAACAATTTTTCTTTGTCATATTTGTTTTTCTCAACCCAAAATTAGTAAGAATTACCTCATGAAGTGCTCGAAACATTCAAAAATTATTTTTTGTGCCCAGTGTTATTAATGCGTAGCTATACTTTTTATAATGTACGTTAAAATTAGAATAAAAAATTGCTTATTTTGAAATTTGAGGGTTTTTAAAATTTTTTTTCAGCACATTTAGTTTTTCAAAATGCTACATACAATGCATTTATCATCAGTTTTTTTTTTTTTTTTTTTTAGAAATTTGTAATGTTCCTAATATATAAATAATTCAATTTATTTTTTATATTATTCGAAGATTTTTTTAACTTATTAATTTTTAAAATTATTGTGAAACTTCAAAGAAAAGAGAAAAGAACTAAAAATTTCAAATGTCAAAATTTTAAAATTATTTAGGTTTGCTGTAAGGCGGGTAAATAGACTAATATGGTGGATTTGACAGCTACAATCAGTTGCATAACATTAAACTGTAATATCTGAGAGTCTAAAAGAGATATTGCTTTGTGTCAGAGGAGATTTAGTGCTTTAGGGAGTATGTTTATAGAAATAAAAGAGGTAGCAGCCTTACGCATGGAAGATTGTACACCCTTTGAAGGAATGCAGATATAATGGGATGGATATGAGCAACAATACAGGTAGCACAATAAGACCTAGGCTAAAGTACGCCCGGAGAAACGACGGGAATCTCTAAGGATAATAGGGAAGGACAAGCGTGCCAATGTGACGTCAGCTCACACTGTAATATAGTACATGCTCGCACTTACAAGAGTTCAGCGTGTGACGTCATAACACAGCCAAGAGTTTATAACTAGGCAAAGCGAGAAGGCGTGACGGAAAAAATCCGCAACACAGTTTACCTGAGCTTATCGCACATACACGGCGAGTCCAGTGTGTGTATGTATGTATACTCTTGTCTTCTGGACAACAATGTGTCATACATCGGCAGGCGCGAGAAATCATATGAGCTTCCAATCGCTCTATTTGCGTTTCGTAACTTACTGTACATCAACTTACTAATATTTTACTCTTCTAATAGACCAGATAAGACCCGATAAGAGACAATCACAGCGCTGTCACCTAAAGGTCAATACGCCTCAGGGCTCTGTTGAGTAATAACTCGTGCAGCAAAACGGAAACATACCTGTTATCGATGGTGTGTTAACATGTATAGGGACGTGAGCAGACGTCATGCTGTCCTTCTCAAAGTTGAAAACAAAAAATGACTAAAATAAATTAAAAATGTCATTTTCAGTGTATCATCCGTATTCTTTTCTGCGGAATGTGAGAGTTAGTTCAGTTGAAAGTTGAGTGAAATCATTAAGAAGTGTGATGTAATCTGCAAAACAAATTGCCTTTTAAAGTCCGCCGGATCTCAAGTAGGAACGTTGTGCGAGTAACGAGGTCTGGTGTGCTGATTTGCCATGAAAAGATGCACTGTTTATTCGGATATCTGATCTCCTTCCCCCACCACCACTTTTCTTCCTGGCGCCACAACATCTGATGTTCCCTCCTCCAAATGAATTAATGGTGCCAGGTAAGGAATCTATTGCGTCACAGGAACGGATATTATGAACGCGAGCAGAATTCCTAAACAATAAAGAAAATCCAGGAAGTGAACGGAGCACATTCCTGTGCATTTGTTCTTTGTATGTGGGACTAATTGTACTGCGTATGAATGGAGATCTGATGTTACTCACATGACTTTCTCTACTCACTGACCTACAAACTATTCTTACAGATATTTGTCTATCTGCATAATGTTAGCCGAGATAAAAGTTTCCAGAAATGGTTTTATTACAATTTGTTTATGGGTACAATGGGACTAGATTTTGACTTTTGCGGTATACCAATTATGCAGAACTACCCGGAATGAAGAGACTTCTGTATACTTTCCCAGAAAATTTCAAATATACCTTTCATTTGTAATGTAGTTTAAATAAAATCGTTAGGACCATTTTGGAGAAAGGGTGTTTTGGTTCGTGTCACATCCGTGGAATATAACTATCGACTTTGTTTTTAGGTTAGATGTTCACGCATGCGCACACTACGAACATTTTTATAACAAACTTTCGATCAGATTGTGAGAGTCTCAAAAACAGAGTCACGTATTTTGATTGAAATCTCGACATGTAACGCTTCCCCTATTTACCGCACGTAATAGAAGTAAATGCCTCGGCTGCTATGTGATGACTTTGAAATTCTGTGCCTATTACATTCATAGGACTTTTTCTACCCACTGTCTATAGTTTTACAAAGTATTCTTGCAAAAGCTTGCTTACGCTTTTGTCTGAAGTTGAGGTAAACCTCTGTATCCAAATGTTTGGCTACTGGTCACTATATGCTGGCCTTAAAATTACATATTCTGCATGAAATTGCGAGAAACAACTGAATAATAAGAACATAACTTATCGAACAGCTAAGGCGCTCAGAATAATAACGGCAGATACCAGCCAACATCGAGTTTTGAGATAGAAGCATGACCGTGTGTTCATGTGATGAAGTATCAAACGAATTGCGATAGGCCAAACCTTTCATTTTCCACCTTTAAAATATTTTTTGTTCCATTTATACCCCGCCTTTAACTGCGTTGGTCATATCGACGGCCGTTCTCCTTTGGAACATATCGAAGGTGTTAACTCGTAAACGCTTTGGGTTGTATCATCTTGGTTGGAGAAAAATCCCCACCCCAGTCGGGAATCAAACACGGCAGGCAAGTACTCTACATACTGAGCAACGGGTGCAGCCCTTTAAAATGTGTCCGTAGTGAAAAGAATGCATTCTCAGAGTAAAAATGACATCCCAACTATGAGTACTTTGTTTATAACTTCTACACGTTCATGGCGTTGTAGTGAATATGTTGCTGTCTGCAGATGCTATTGCTGAATCTCCAAAAAGGGGAAAGAAACCGAGAGAAAAGCAACTGAATGGGTAATAAACACAAGAAAGTTGTGCAGAAATAGTGGTAAATCGTACATTGATGAAATGGACAGGAAATACTATTGACTTACAGAATGGTATTACTTCAAAATTTGTAATTAGAAAAAAGATGTTGGTGGTGTTCCTTTGCTTTTACGTAAGGTTACATCCATTATTGTGGATCATAATAATCCTGAGATTGTTAAGTTTGTTTTATATTATTCTATCTCTAAAGTGCATTAGAAAGTTAATTTTCGGAAAAGAGGTAAAAGTTTAAAGTTACAGTAGAAGTATAGTGAACAGAGAAAAATAAAGAAAGCTAAATACAAGGACCTGATAAAATTACTGAAATAAATCTATCATGAGTTTTATAATAGTCGTCGTCATGATGGTGTTGTTGACAAAACATGTGAAAATTTGGAAATAGTACTGGATTAGGTATTTCAAGATGCTAAATGAAGGAACAGTTTATTTTACATAATTTTTTCTGTTTTATATATTTTTTGTTCTAGTAAGACAAAATCAAGGAAAGTATGAATCACAATGTTTCAAGAATTTGCACATAGACTTGAAAACCTTTAATTTAAATACCCGGAAAATATCAAGTCTTAATGTTAACTACTTTTAATGTTTTGGGGAAAATAAATAGAAAAGAGCATTTATCTCAAAATGAAATTTGTTTGGGATATGCCGTTATTATTGTAAGCGCCTCAGTTTTTTTTGTACGTCCTCCAACGTTAAGCCATATCGAACGGTGAATGAAATGGGTGAAATGATGCTCAAATGTGTCCAGGGTCCATGGAGCTTAGAGCTGCCCAACATTCGTCTTTAAGGATAAGCGAAAACCCCGTAAAAACCTTATCCAGGTAATTCACCCTGGCCGAGATTCGAACTCGGGACCTCTTGAACGTGAGGCAGACACGCTACCACTACGCTACCGAGGTGGGCACGCCTCAGTTAACAAAGGATACCCCGGAAATGGGTCATACCGCGGAAAGTATTTCTGTTGCATATTTGCGTGCCTCCTTTAGCATTTAAGGTCATACTGGCGCCTATACTTATGCTCTTGTTAACTTGAGGATTGTTTACTTCGGAGTTTCTTTATAATCGTAAAATTTTCACGCATATTTGGTATCTCACTTATACTTACAGGCTCTAGGGAGGATGAGGTATAATCCTACAGGCGTGAATCAAACCCGAGATCTGTGAATGTGGAAGCTAGTGATATTTGATTTAAGTCCACTATAATGGAAGAGGCAAGGCTGGGATGAATGTTATCTTGCAGAAGTTACCAGGTTTATTGCTCATCAGACGGCTTGAAACGCTAGGTACCCCGGCCATGTTCAGCGGCCAGATGACCAGCATTTGGCACTTCTCTGCCTTTCTGTACGCCTGATGTATGCCACTGCTTGAGTATTTATCAACGATCTCATCTCTGTTTAACGAAGCGTGTTCACTTACTCTGTTAAACACGTTGCAAATCTTACACAATTGTCCAAACGTGCTGTGGAATTAAAGCTATGTTGTACAATTTACATAAATTTCATGCTCGGCCTCTGTAACTGGTTGGTGGAGGTTCTACGGTGTTCTAGATTTGAGGGAAATTAATTTTCTGGCTCGCCATTTCTCTCAACGAATTGATGCGCAAAGCCTCATTTTCATAAAGGCTGGCTGTTGATGGTGATGAAAATGACTCTGTATCGTCATTAAAGTTGAACACTTAACTCGGAGATAGTTGCCGAGCTAGCTCATTTATATACGATCTGAGTTTGTGAAATAACAAACATAAAGTGTAGAAATATATCTACTGTTGTACAAACTCTTGCAAACGTTTATTCTGCTTTCTGCTATGTGTTAGTCGAGGTACACTTCTGTGTGGCATATTTCTGTGTGGCTACAATGGGAATAGAACAATACAGTAGACTTAACAATTGTGTAATTATTTAAGAGCTGGTCGCTATGTGATGACTTTGAAATTCCGTTCTGTTTGCATGAACTAGTAGCAAAAAGGGAAGGAATAATAACTTCATACTTGAGAAATGTGTAAGTTTAGGTAAACAACAATCTTGGAAATGGTTAACTTCACACTTACAAAACGTATTGGGTACTTGAACCAGATCTGCACTTAGTGAAGTAAGGTTTTATCCTTCTCTTACGGTTTACGGATTCGTGTCGTACACAATGACCAGGACTTCAGAGGCTGCCACCAGAAAATTCAGGTATTTATTTCTTTTGTCGAGAAAATATCTCCAACACTTTACGTTTTAATCAAAATTGTTTTTGACTTGTACTGTTTACATACCTCGTTCTAAAGGTGCTTTTTTATTTACTCAGTAAGTCCCAGAAAGTTAACTTCTCTGTATCGAATTGTTAGGCGTAATGCAATAATACTGACTGGAGTAGATCAACCCCCAACAAGTAATTGTTTGGTTCACCTAACTCAATAAATAATGATTTTCTAAATTGGAGAGTTAAATAGGAAATCAATAAAAAGTATTTCTACTAATAGATACTTCAAAGTGCTGCAATATTATGTACGAGCTCTATTTCTCAACAACAAGGAATAAATACAATTTTTGTTGTATTCCTCAAAGTAGTTGTCTTTTGCCAGTCTTGTACACACTGTTCAAGTTAACGAGATGGACAACTAGGAATATCATGCGGTTCCTAGTTCGAACCCAGTAGAGGCTGAAGGATTCTTTCGAGAAGAAGACCGGGAAGTAAAGCCGGTGGTCCCGTATCGTAAATTATAAGGCGTGTAAAATAACTTCAAGCCTAATAAAGGGCCCTCTGAGCAAAATGAAACGGTCTTTCATGTCCGATGTAAAATGAAACGCTATAGCAGTTATAGGATATGTACGTACTGTCGCGAATCCATTATTACGACTGACGGCGTACGCGCTAAAGGGGGTCGTGGGAGCGATAAGAGACGGATAGTGTATCACGGAGATAAAGAGCCTGCATAAGCAGATAAACATCCCGCGGAGATAAAAGGCATGCCAAAATAGATAAAGTTAGAACATTCTAGTGAACTCTTGATTGTCTTACAGAACATTCGATTTCTTGTTTGTTACAGAATATTGCGGAAATATCTAGTAATATGAGTAGAGGTATTTATGGAAGCAGGACTCGCCAAAGGACAGTAGTAAACAGTCATAAACAGTTGTGCCCGCCTCGGTAGCGTAGATGGTAGCATGTCTGCTCCACGTTCAAGAGGTCCCGAGTTCGAATCTCGGTCAGGGTTTTTCCAGGGTTTCCCCTTATCCTTAGAGACGAATGTCGTGTAGCTCTAAGCTCCATGGAGCCTGGACTCATTTGACCATCATTTCACCCATTTCATTCACCGTCCGATATGACTTAACGTTGGAGGACGTACAATTAAAAAAAAAAGTTGTAAAGTAGTAAACGTCGTCGTAAACAGGAGTTGTAACAAGAGTGTTGTAAACAGTGGAAGTTGGAGTAAGCTCTTTGTTGTGGTCAGCGACCGTGGTAGATTGTAATTGTGTATGTGACATAATGCTGCTACTGAAGGATTGAACAGAGTGTATTTCTACGGAAATAAAGAACATTTTGAATTTCTGCATTGGACTTTTAATTCTACGAACCCACAAAGTCACAATATCATTTGGTATTTGTAGAATTGGTTTTGTTGTGTATTTTCTTGTAAGTACATGTTTCAATATTTCCATTGCCTTCTCAATCATAAACATAAAATATGTTTGTTTATCATTTTATTGCTGAGAAGTGTATTTAGCAGCGTATAATGATTCGGAGACACATGTATTGTAACAACATATTGTGATCCTCCATTTTTTTAAACTCTCACTTAATAATCTAGTTCAGCTTTTACTAATGTGAACTTGTCTTTACATTCACTTCACTTTCTTCCGCGATATAGCGTTATCAAGATACATAGCCCGACGTAGCCTCCACTTCTGTACGGCTCATGCCCTGGGGACTCCTTAATCCCTTACATTCACACACTCTCCCGGACAACAGTTTTTTCCACACTCGTTGAGTACTCACATGCTCAATGGCTCGCTTATATACCGCATAGCACTCCAGGCTAAGCTTCTGGCACTTATCCTGTTTCCACTAGGCGGGCACTACCGATAACTTTGACCTGTAGTCGCTAAGTCACAATATTATTAAACACTTAGTAACTAAGTGCCACTTAAATGTAATATGTGATGTACTTGTATCGCTTTCGTTTTCCTTTTAATGTTGTTTCCTAATTGAACTCTATAACCAAAACAGCTATTTTTAGTTTCTCAACCATGTACACAGAAGTTAAAGAAGGTTTTTCCACTCAAATTCCATATTGAGATTTCACTGTAAATGTCTTGAGACGACCTGAATTTAAAAGAGAACATTTTGAGGAAAAGGTCCATGCTTTGTGTGTGCGTGTGAACAGCAAAACGATTTTTTCCTTTCTCAATTACACGGATCTACACCAAAATTTTACTAGAAATTTCTGGCAGCTATTTCTTTATGCTAACGTACTTTTTGTTTAGATTTTAAATGTGGAAATAAATGACTTAACAATTAAACATATAGGCCTTTTTGTGATGCGCACTGCGGGTTAAAGATATTGTAAAATTATTTTGTTCACGCCATGAAATCATATTTAATGTGATTTAGAGAAAACAGGTAATCAGAGAAACAAAAATTATAATATATAAAGAACATATATTTTGAGATAAGCACTTAAATCACTTTCGCACATTTTAAGGGAGCCCTTACTTATTTCCTTCTCTGCCGTTTAGTAAGTAGGGGAGTATTATATTCCACCTAAGTATTGGATACCAAAATTTCAAAATAGATAAATGTTTTCAGACTCCCTCAATACAAATAAGAAGCATTTTTAGAAAAAAAAGTCTGTATGCGTATGAAAATATGTTGTTGATTAATGACGCTCTCAATTGCCAGGATTATATCAGCGCCGCTGGTGTGCTGGACTTTCCTCTCGCGGGGTTTCTTTTACATGTCAGTAAATCTATTCACATGAGGCTATCGCTTTTAAGCGCAGTTAAAACCCATCGGTCTGGGTATCTCTGTCAACAATCAGTCTTCACGGCCGCGCTTGCAGAGGATCATTGGTTCGTGCCCCTCTAGGGAACAAAAAGCTCAAAAACAAACGAAGTTCAGCATATGCAAAGATTTTTAAGAAACTCCCCCACCTCACACTGTTTTACATGGAGTATTTTCCCAAATCTTTGTTAAAAAGTGATTTGATTAAAATACCACTTGTTTAAGTTATTTTCAGGACAAATAAAATGCATGTCTTTTAATGTTGTGGGAATATTCTTTTAAGTCCTGTTCGTTCTGAATGACTTTTGTATAACTGATAAACCTTAAGAGATAGACAAAAAAAATGTAAATGTTAAAACATATTTTATCAAATACATCAATTTCGGGTTAACCATGCGCGATGGTTTCTTTCTTTTCTTTTCCTTTCTTTTTAATTTGGTTTCAGTTTTTAAGTAATTGCAATGTTTGCTCTGCCACGGACGTCGACCTGCAGGTGCCGTTCTGTAACCGCAGTGCAGTGATGTTGGTATACCTGAAAGCAATGTTAACCAGCATGTTTGTGTATAGAAAGATAGCGATGACATGTGCAAACTTTTCCATGGGAGAGGTAGATAAACCTTGCCCGAAATAGAATGTTTTGTACATGCTCTTGTTTACATTTATTTGTAGGCTTGGAGTATTTCAGTACTTTCATTCAGTACATGTCAATCGAGTAACAGCCGTCCTTTACGAAAATCACCACTTGAATTCTCTGTAACAATTGTAAAATGTTACCTGAGATAGGGCTTCTTCACCAGATGCATTTCTGAGTCAATTGTCCCATTGTTTTGGCGTCAATAACGAATTAAATAGTTAAACGGAAGTGTTCTCTACTCAAATTTGTTTTGGGGTGAAAACAAAATACGTGAATGGTACAAACTGTTGCAGCAAAGGATACAAAGTACACGACAATCTACTCGCAAAACATTAGAAGGCAGCTGTCAAATGCAATTGCATTTGTTTATAGAAATACTATTCTTGAAAATCCAATGGCGTCTACGTAATATGGGATAAAACAGCTGGGTCGCTTACCAAAACATGTCGTTCTCACATTGAAATCACTTCAGTGAACATACCAAGTTTTTAAGCATCATTCTCAATTAATTGAGCTCTCGTACTCGTGTTTTGTGTTTTCTCGACCTTTGTTCGGACAAAAAAATGACGTATGCACTCACGTCACTTTTTTTTAAAATTCTTTATCGAACTATTCTTACAAACTTTTATTTCTCTATCTGTGATAGGTTAATAGATACAATTTAATATTACGTATAGATACAAGGGAATATGGGGAATACAGGCGGCTTTAATAGTCAAATGTTTTAACGCTAGTCGCTGTGTGATCGCCTAGGAATTCTGTTCTTTTCCGATGACCAATCCTTAACAAGTGAACAATAGCTTTCCATTTGAGAAAAGTAAAAGTGTGGAAAATTGAGACAGTATCTCTGAAATGGTTCACTTCACAAACAGACTGTAGAGACATAAATTGCGTGTTTTAACCAGATCTACATTTTTGTGTAGTAAAATGTTGTCTCTTACAGTTTACCAGTTATACAAAAGTTATTCAGATTAAAGAGAACTTCTGAGAATATTCCCAGAAAATGTAAGATATACATTTAATTTGTCATGGAAAGAGCATTTGGCATGTGAATTAAAATTGTTACAGTTAAAAAAAATCAAATTTGGTGCGAAAGTGTGCTACATGAAGTATAGTCTGGTGCAGGGTTTTCGTTCGTTCTTGAAGTTACCTCGGCACTCCGATATTGCTGAGTATTTGCAGATAAACTTTGATTTGGCCTGTGCTCTTTGAAACCACAAGAACAGAGCAGAGCGACAGCCCAGTTTTTAAGTGATGATCTCATTCTGTTGCGATTATCGATACGTGTGTTTTTATCGTTTAGGCACATGTGTCAGTAGGTCAGTGGCGAGCTTTTCTAATATTCTTTTCCTGCTAAGACACTGCGGTGTTGTCGCTTTGAGCCAAATATAGACATACATGCTCGTTTGAGTGGAGAATTCTTGCACGTGCTGTGCGAGGTATCGATTTCGTCACCCTCCATAGTGTCGGACAGGCAAAGAAAATGCAGCGCCTTGCCATTCCTTAACAGGAAGGAGAAAAAGTTACAACGGATTTAATGTGGGTTTTATTTCAAATGTGTTGCCACAGGAACTGATTCTAATATTTAAAGTCAAAACCATTAGATTCTGTAGTCATGGGCCACTTTCAGTGAGTTTGCTAACCCTCAACAGTACCATTTCCAACGCCAAGTGCTTCAGTGAATTCAAATTTCCTTCCACGTAGAAAATGGGTCTTCGATCTAAACAGATGACAGAATTAGGGTTTTATGCTGGGTGTTGTAGCAGTTCGATATTCCTTCCAGTTCCTGAATTTTATTCATTGATCTTGGAGATATGAGATCCCCCCACTGTCCTGCTGCATAAGAACTCTCTTATTACCTTATGCCGCAAAACTTGATGAATTGTTCCATTTGTTGAGAAAAAGCATCCATACCAACTGCACGTCTACTTGAAATTAAGTCCCGGTTAATCACATCTTCAAAATTCCAACAGACACATGTCATTATTTTGATGCCAAAGCTATTATTTGTTTTCGGGCTGATGGGTATCGAGCCACTGTTTCGAGGTGTCAGGGTTGCGGTAATACGCCCACTTTCATCACCTGTAAGTAACTCGATCATCCCAGGAATTAGCGATAAGCCTACGACAGATATCCACTCTACGTTGAGCTTGACCAGTTGTCAGATCAAGTAGTACAAATTTACAGCGTTTGAAAAATTAAGCGTCGTTATATCGCAATTTATGATACCTTTGAAGCATCATTTTTTTTTTAACAACCAGTAAGGGCTTGTCTTTGGATTTTCTTCCAAAGCCATCTTGTGGAGTCTCCAAATTTCATAACTTGGATCTTCCACAATGTTGTAATGTTTTTGTCTCCATTGTTGGTACCATCGTTATGCTACTCGCTCACTAACGACACCTTTAACTTCACACAGCAGTAGCTTTATGATTTTGTTCAGAAGAAATCTAACCTCAAACTTTGTTACCTTCATTGAATTACTAAGTAGTGGCTGCCAATATGTGCACAATAACCGTAGCAGCACCTTATAAACAGTGTCCCAAAATAAAATCAGTACAAGTACGTTATAAACACATTTAAAATCCAACATTTCTACTGACACAAATAAGTAAACTCCTTTTGCAGCGAATGTTAAATAAAGGGAAAACTGGTATCTCACATTCGAATGTTTTGACGTGATTGATAAGGTGGCATGAAAGCAATAATTTGAGAAGAATAGATATAGTCAGCAAAATAACTTGCCTCCTTGTAAGTCATTCTCCGTCATAGATGTCTTTAAAAAATGCCGCATTTTGAGTTTTGCTTTCAAATTCGGTTCGATGGTTTGTTTATAGACTCTTAGGTAAATGAACACAAAACTGCCATTATTATTTATAAAGGAAACTTAAATTGACTTGTTCCCCCCCCCCTTAACTTCTATCAACCAGTGATCTGAATTATCCATAAAGCAGTAAGCAAGAAATACCTTGTTTCCGTAAAGCGAGATTATATCGACAGTGTATATAAATATGGACCATCAGCAAACACTCCATGACATCTGTTGGAGATCCAGTAAACTACTAAAGGTCAGAGGGGCCAAAGAAAGACACAGAAGATGCTTTAACGGAGCGCTGTTAGGCTGCTGGTTGGTAGAGAGGTTCCCTCCCATATGTTTGCAACAGGGCCGTTCTAGTTTGAGATAAATTATACTTGGGCAAATGCCAGTGATGAATAGCTACTCGCTGGCTGATTGATCCCAGGATCGCGAATTCAAACCCGGCTCTGATAGTTTTAAGTGTGCAAGTAACCCCTTGTTGGGATAAAGAGCTCCTGCAGGACGAAATTTCGGCAAACTGGCGGCGCTTATGTCATGCAAGCGTCGTTAATGAACAAAAGAAATGTGGGCGGGCTTAAGTTGGATATATGGACATGAGTATTTGTCCGAGACAGAGGGTATATTTACGCCATCCTTCATCCTTTATGCCGAATATTCGAGAAGCTGCGGAAGTAGTCCCCAGGGTATGTTAAAACTTACCGCTTAACTTCCCTAGGGGCTGCAGATCCAGCTTACCCCAGATCTGAGGGAGGAGACCATTCCAAACATGTTATCCCTAGAGACGGCGCTTCTCCGAGAGTTCTGCCTAATATGTAATTAAAATCTGTTCCTGTTAAAGTGGATGTTTCTGAAGCGTAACAGAATAGTCGTAATATCTATACTGATTTATATACAGCGAAAACGTTTGGATGTAATGATAAAAACCACCGAATCCACTTTGATGATACTTTTACCGTTGCAATAAAACGCGTAATATAAATTAATATTTCATAAGCGACTGAAAAGTATGTATAAAGTATGTATTAAGAAGGCGAATATATTAGTGTGGTACTTTTTCTGGAGGACTTTTTACTAGATTGTCAGAGAGTTGAAGGTTGTTGTTTTAAAAATACAGCTTCCAGTGTAGATTGAACGTCAAAACATCCAGCTTGTGTTCTAACCTATATATTCTATGAGCTTATATTTACAAAATAATCTTTCTCTACTGTTGTTTATGAAACCTTTAGATGCGATGAAACCTTTCAGAACGCTTTCATTGTTTGGAAAACAATCGTTGGGATTTTTTGTTTAGAAGGGTTTTATACACCTAATGTCGCTTTCATTTCCTTCATCATTTTCAAACTTCTGGTCGAAAACAGTTTTCCAGTTCCATTGTTATACTTTTACTGAGTTTTGATCTGCTGCAATTTCTTCTTGGCTAGTATGGTACCCAACTTGTTGAGAAACCAGAAAAGGTTATCAACTAGTTTGTAGGCCACAGTGAAGATTAATGTATTGAGAGGAATGAAACACCTCAGCTTTTGATGCTTGGACCGAGTTAAGAGGTACTAAATACTTACCTGTGTTTCATTCTGATACTTAGTGATATCAGCTAACTTAACTATGGTGCTGGGACGTCATAACAGGTACTACTGTCCGGCCGTTGTATCTCCGGCTCTGACGTTTTGCGACTGTAAAAGGTGGAAGGGGAAACCTAATAGTACCAACATACAGTGATGAGCAATTGAAAACATATCCTCAAAATTATCTTTAGAATAAAAATATAGGACTATATTAACTTTAAAACACTGAAATACAATTTACAATTTCATCATAATGCAAGATATTTATTACAACACCACTCTATTCGAATATTTCATTCACACCTTTCACACACACACTAACTGCATCTGTTGGTAGTACTGGGATTCTCTACATACGGTGTCGTGGTCAGGAAGTTAAAACTGTCTGCTAGCGCCAATCAGCATTGTCGCTGGTAGGCGTGGCTCCCGAACCCAACACCGTGTTGCCAGCTTAAATTTGTTTGAGCCACGTGGCCTAATAGCGGCTTGCACTGGTGAACTTTCTTTGGTATATTTTTCGTGCGTGAATTCCGATGTTTAGTGTTCGTAAGTCCTATTATTATCGCTATTATAATAATATGGCTAATGGTTCGTGAAATATGCAAATACATGAAATATTTAAAATACGCATTGTTCCTCTGCTTGAAATTCCCGCTAAAGAACTGGCAACAGCCTGCTTCCCCCTCTCGAGAAATGTCAGAGCCGGAGATAGAACGGCCGAACTTTAAACACTCATACTCAGCGTAATCAGCTAACTGGAGTGACGATGCTGGGACACAACAGATACTAAACACTCATAATCGGTGGGTCAGCTAACTCAACTGGTGGTGTTTGATACTAAACACTGGCACCGTGTTTCTCTCTGACATTCAAAATCAGCATCTTTCAATTGATATTCTTTGAGCCATTACATTTTATTCTTATGAATGTTGTTGGCAATGTCACAATTGGTGTAAGAGAGCCACGCTACTGAATTAAAACAGGGACGGTGTTTATTTTAGCTTCTTTGTTGGATGCGTATCTACGAGCTGTAATCTATAGCCGGGAAGTAAATGCGGCCTATTCACTCATTGAAAAGCTTTCGACCAATGGCATATTTTGCAGCTCAAATGTGGGAGTCAACAGCAATTTGATAAAAGGCCGTTGTTGTCTATTTCCCTGGTAAGCGCACTGCATAACAGTTCAATGTAATACATTTACGTCCTCCACTTTCCCTTTATTATTTAACTACTGTCATTTGATTGGTACGTGAGAGTATTACATAATGTGGAACAGTAAAACAGAGCACCCAGCGCTATAACAAAACTACAATTGCATTTTCTGCCATTATTCAAGGAATGCGACAATAAACTGAAGCACGTTAGATGTAACGAAAATTTTCTTCCACAAATTACTTCATCAAAAGGCTGTTCGTCTACCTACTTCATGTTATTCGAGATAAACGTATTTCCTAATAGGGACAATGAGAATAGGGAGAATACAGTTTTTTAAGCGATAGTGACATCTTTTAAGAGTGGTTCACAAAATGATGGCGATGAAATTAGTTCTCCTTGCATGTCCAGAAGATGTGGGGAAAGGAGGAGAAATAGCTGTTTTCGCACTGACAAAAGTATAAGAATTTAAAACTTCAAACGAATAATAAAGGATATCTTGAATTCGGAGATTGGTAATGTCACCAAAAAATGTAGGTTTTAACTTGTTTTACTTTTTGTGGTAAGATGTTGTCTACCTCTTACGTTTACCAGTTATAGAAAGGCTATTCAGAATGAAGGCAAAATTAATGTAGGATTGCTGGCTAGAAGTGCCAGGAAAGCGAGTGTATAGAGACCGCTACAGAGGAAACGTAATGAAGACATGAAGCTCTACAACGAAAACGTACACGTGTAGCATGAAGGAAGGACCGCGTTCAAGAAGCCTTTTAAATATCTTCTTCAGGAACCCTCGTGTAATGAAATACATATGACAACTCTCTACGCTCTGTGTGCAGTGTGCTAAGACTTTGAGTAAACCACATTTCTAGTAAGCTTTGCAATGCAAATTAAAGTACATGTTAATCCAATCATGTCACGAGACAGTCGGGGAAATTGTCCAAGCAGTGACGCACTAAAATCCAAAAACAGAGAGCTTTAAACAAAAGGAGTCCTTTTGAGTACTTTTCGCACATCACACTCCAATTTTGAAGTCATGGTGAGGCGTGTTACTCGATCGGTTGAGGCTTCGAGTTCGGTAATATACCTCGTACATTCTATGTAGATCAGTCTAAATCCATTGCAGTTTACAGTGAACAAATGAACGTGACCATAGTCGATATTCAGGGAAAAAAAGAAAACGTGCTGTTGCTTATGAAGCGTCCATGCTGCTGACCATCATACCATCCCGTTAGTTCTCATATGAACCATTATTTTTCCTTTTGTGAGTTTTGCACCAACTTGTTCAAATGGTAAACATTTGTGTACCAGTCGGCAATAATGGGCTTCTATCTTCCAGTGGTAAAGTAGCTGTGTGGCCCGATTTAAAGCAGTCATCTTCTTACCAATACTGCTAATTCTTAGGACTCTTGTAGGAGTACGTTCTGTTCGAAAGGCAATTGAGCCGATCAGCTTTTCTTTTCAGCATCATCACAATAAATCCAAGTTACATCAGCACTAACGATATTCCAAACTAAATTTGAAGTGGCACACTCGAATGTTTACAGAGTTTTTCTGTAGCAATCAATTCGTTGTTGTTTTTGAACGGGACTCAATTTATATGTAACTAATCAATCGATTACAAAATTGCTGTCACGTTTAACTTCTGATAACGTTTTGGATTCGAGTGATATCAAAGCGCAATTTCGCCCTAATAAATACATAAAATGTGCATCGATCTTCAAGTTTTCCTCGAACAGCGGCATCCTGGATGTCCATCACTAACAAGAAACCTCTTTTGAATTCGTGTATCAATAATAACTTGCTGTTTTAGGTAGGACTTCTTCACCTAGTCTATCTTAACATTGTATAGGCATTTATGAGGAAATGTATCCCGGAAATGTTCTCAACCAAATTCATTTATGGCTGAAGAAGAATTTTTAAATAATGATTACAACTTATTGGAGCATGTCGAACGAAATAAATAAATAAATAAAATCTGAATATTCTACCCCGGCACCTAGACAACTATACCGGGGCATATATCCAAATTTTCTCTTTATTTTTCCATAAAATCCTTACAAATGTTATAATTATACAAATCTCTCAGAAAACTACTCTACAAAAATAAAATGAAATAAAATAACAGAAATAAACACAAAAAAGCAAAAAACAAAAGAAAACAACTATAAAAATTACAAAATCCTTATTTCCTAAATCTATATCTAAATCTACTAATTCTGTAGTCCACCATGGCCTCTGCCATCACTCTCTCCCTCCGCCGCCCATGCAGTCAACTCCATTGTTAGATTATTCAATAATTCTTCCCGTCTTATCCTATTTTGTATTCTAGAACTCCTTCTTGGATCTTGTACTATTCTTCGCCTATTATCAACTCTTTCTCCTTTGAATATGTTTACCTCCCATGCTTTCTTACTTACAAAGTTAGTCAAAACTTGTAATTTATTTACCAATTGTTGATCTCGAATTATGTCATATACGATATATCCTGCTAGCGCATGCCTCTCTTCTTGTTGGTGAATTGCATATCTTCCACATTCAAATACTACATGTTCAGGATTATCTTGTTTGTTATATAATTCACATATATCATTTTCAGTTTTATTGATTTTCTTCCAATAGGTCTTATAAGGTCCGTGTCCTGTTATATAATGTATAAATCCCTTTGTTGGTTGAATAAAATTCAATTTTAATCTCTCTTTGACGTTCTGAAAAATTTCAAACACTCTTCTACCTTCTAGACTTTCTGTCCATTCATTTTGTCATTTATCTTTTAAACTATTTTTAATCACCCAAGATTTGTTTGTTCTGACTCCAGTTATATTATAAACTTTTTCTAAGTTTCCTTTTTTCGCCCAAAATTTTGCGCCCTTCAATCTTATTAATAAATCAATCGGCCAAATACAGGACAGTCAATTCGCAAAACATTAGAAACTACTGTCAGAGATAAACACATTTCTATTTTTTGAGAAACATATTATCACTATCGCCCTCTTGACAATACCGGGAGAAATGAGAAATCAGTGAGCAATAAGCGAGATTTGTATTTCTCTAAGCGTGGAAGAGAGACCTCCTTCGGCATGTATACCTGTAGTTAAAGGAGATGACTTTGTATCGACCGTAATTTAAATCGCGATGTATCTTCAGTGTCCTCGAGTTCTCTTCTACACAGCTATTGATGTCAAACCGCCATAGGCTTTATTGACTTTTAGTTCTCATGTAGGCATTGGAAGTTGGTCGGCTCCAGAGTAAACCACGAGCTGTCTTAGAACCGAGTCAAATTTTAACGTAACGTTTAATGTACAATGTAATGTTAGGTTGTTCCTGAACCACCGGCCACTTTCTTCGATGAGGCAACCTACATGACTAAAACATCTCTACTGTAATAAGTAAGATTACGTGCTAGTTCTCTCGTCATTCAACAGTAAAGTCCACAAGATACGCAATAATACCGAATACGTACCGAAATCGAAGTATAAAATCCTATAGCATCAAGGTCTATTGTTGTACATGGTGTACCCAGTTTAATTTCAAATGCCAACAGAATGAGAGACCTAGTTGCATAATGCGCAATCGTGTATTAGCTATACTAAGGAAATAAAGTAGAGTTTTGTTTTGTCAAAACAGTCATGTAAAACGTATCTACCTTAAATTTTCCTCAATAACAAACAATTTGCACTGTTTTCGACGTATAACATTAGACATTAAATGATTTTAAATTTTAGTGTGATATCTATTACAATTTAAAGGTGCGTTTTATCATCCTGTAGTAAGTACTGCATAAGATACAATTTCACTGTTTTTAACATTGTACCTCATTTGTTTGTGAAATGTGTCATAAGTATGTTAAACTCTTGTCATTTGAAGTTTCTAATATTTTCGTAGTTTTGTGTCTTTGAAAATTAGTAACTCAAAAACCGTCGAAAGGGGAAAGAATGACACAACATATTTAATATTTTGAGAATCTGCATACAACTTTCAGAAGAATTGCATTAAGACATCGTGTGGAACATTTTGAAACACTGAATGTGAAGAAAGAAATGTCTAAAACGCCAGTTGTTTTCTTGGTGGCTAGACAAATGCTAGGTTAGGTCATTTACTTGCTGCAACTTCCCGTCCCTCATCGGTGCTGCTACCTGGTGGTGACGGATTCTTGGTATAGGCAGGGGTTGTAAGGAGCGGGATGAAGAGCTTTGGGCTCTGGTTGGGTATTCTCATGACCCTTCCTACAGTAACTTGCAGTGACTCACATTAGGTACTTGGTACAGAGCATCAGAAAGTTGAAAAAGATACATATGAGAGATGTAAGAGTTGAACTGGTTTCCGATAATGACAACCACAGTGATCAGCTGGATGTGTGGACGTTTAGTGTCAGTGACGCACAGTGGCATTGTGTGGGAGTGATTGATGAGTTGCTTGGCGGATCGCATGGCTTCAGGTGGTAGCCCTGTAATCGCTCCAAGGAGCGCCGGCAACAGGATGTTGCGGGACTTGAGACGCAAGTCTCTTACCCTGGACAAGTCACCTCCAGCTGAACGTCTTCGCACGGAGCGCCGTGGCAGCTTAGCGGCTGTCACTTCCACCAGCACTGGAGGAGTCCCCGACAAGCAGGAGAGACGGGGAAGCATCGTCCACAGGTCAGCTCACAACAAAACATAGAGTTACTCATTTGCTATTTACATGTTCTTCCTGTTTCAAAGGAAAACTATATTAATGTGAATTAGTTGAAATACTTGCTGCAGAAGGAGTAAACATAATTATGATACGTGGTATGGAAATATTGAGTCAAACTGAAAAATTCAATGCCATAGCCGGGATTTGAACCATGGGTCTTCTGGTTGCCGTCCAGCCGCTCTAACCCTTGAGCTACTATGGCCAACGTGCCAATATGACATTAAATTCTCCAACTGACTCGTGTTTTTCCCGGTAAACCACTTAGGAGTTCTCATAAACACATGAGACAGCTATCTTAATTGCGACTTATATCGTGTAACTACTTTAAGGCCCGGGCTTTATAGTTCGGACCACTATTAGGTCAATTAATGGAAATTAATTGTTCTTTCACACTAGCCGTGTGTAGGCTAAAGTATGGAAATATTGAGTTAGACTGAAAAACACAAGTCAGTTGGAGAATTTAATGTCATATCGGCACGTTGGCCATAGTAGCTCAAGGGTTAGAGCGGCTGGACGGCAACCAGAAGGCCCATGGTTCAAATCCCGGCTATGGCATTGAATTTTTCAGTCTGACTCAATATTTCCATACTTAAGCCTACACACGGCTAGTGTAAAAGAACAATTAATTTCCATGATACGTAGTGTTCTAATATTTGTTTTTAATTAATGATAAAAGCCTGATATTCCCCCTTTTTGATCAGGATATTTGAACAATATTTTGGAGCTTTATTGTATTTGTTGTGTTGTTCAGTGCTGGATGTCTGATGTTATTGTTTGAAAGAATTTATTATTATTATTATTATTATTATTATTATTATTATTATTATTATTATTATTATTATTATTATTATTATTATTATTATTATTATTATTATTATTATTATTATTATTATTATTATTATTATTATTATTATTATTATTATTATTATTATTATTATTATTATTACTATTATATTACTATTATTATTCAAAAAGTGTTCGTATACTAGTAATAAATCAATATTTTGAGCATATGCTCAAACTATGGATATATCTACTGTTCATCAACCGAATTCTTATTTTGGGATGCTGTAGTTGCCCTTTGCAGCTAAATACGTAGAATCGAAAGTTCTGATGAACACCAAGAAAAATAGTATATCAGAGCCTCTGTCTATTATTACCTATTATTGGTATCAGACAAACTATTGTGAAAGTGCTAGAAACCGCAGAAAATGCAGAATTTAGAAGGTTTTGTATCACTCAATGTGCTAGAAGATTCATCGTCATAAAAGAATGGGTTAAAATAAAAATGTGATAGTTGTGTCGACAGCAGGTTATTGTTAAAATAAATGATACAACAGTTGTTCAGAAAGAATGGTTTGAAAGTGGTTATTCTGTCACTGAAACACAAACCAAGCGAAAACAAGTTTGTATGTGAGTGGATTTAGTTTCGTATGGAGTTGAAAGTGATACCACTTCAGTGGTTTTTATGTGCACTCCTTATAGGGATGTTTGTATTTAATTATGTTCCGCGGTTTCCACAAGAGGATGTTCTCGCTTGCAAATTCACACCTTGCGACATTCCTCTAGTGTCTAGGTTCGGAGGGGTACAATACTTGTCCTACTTAACTGTTCGTAGTAGATACACTATAGTCTCGATTATCCGACGTATACTGGCCCTGGACAAGTTCGGATAATACAGCATAAGTTGGAAAACGTAGTAAAACATTGTAGGTATACAGTGAAGTCTACATGCGTGCTGAATGACGTTTCCTTGCTGCAGATTTCACCATCGACGAAACAAATACCTCAGTTGCACTTGGCTTCCGCTGTTGCTCCACGTATCTTAATGCCATTTCTAGAACACTTAAAGCTTCAGCATGACTTTTCTCGTTTTGTTCTTCAATTTACCGTTCTACTATATCGCCATTGTCATTACCATTCATGAAATCAACAATATCAGAGTCTCTGAGTTCAAGCTGTTGATCTTCTGTACACTAGCTACTCGCATCATGAGTCGTAGCGTCCTCACAGCCAGGAATGCGGTTCAGTAAGGGAACAATGTCACCCATGTCTTCTTGTACTATCTCTTCTTCATTTTCATCATCGCCTAACAGTATGTTTGCCCGCCTCGGTAGCGTAGATGGTAGCATGTCTGCCTCACGTTCAAGAGGTCCCAAGTTCTAATCTCGGTCAGGGTGAGTTACCTGGGTAAGGTTTTTCCGGGGTTTTCCCTTATCCTAACAGACGAATGTCACGTAGCTCTAAGCTCCATGGACCCTGGACTCATTTGAGCATCATTTCACCCCTTTCATTCGCCGTCCGATATGACTTAACGTTGGAGAACCTAAAATTACACCAAAAGCCGTATGTTTCAAGACTTTGCTAATGTCGTCGTTTCGATTTCTTCCCAAGCCTGAGCCACCCAGTATGCAGGTCTTTCATGTTGATAGATAACATTTCCATCATGTCCTTGCCATTGTCCATTTCCTCTATCAGGGACAAAAGGAGTTATCGCCGATATTTTCTTTTCAATGTTTCCAGCATACCTTGGTCCATTGGCTGGCACAATGACGTTAGCTTTGGTGGGAGAAACAAGACCTTGATATCATCACTTCTGTGATTTTCTACATTTGGGTGTAATGGGGCATTGTCTAGTAGAAGGAGAGCTTTTCTTGGGATGTTAGAAGCTAGAATCTTCTCTGGTGGCACAAACTGTGTAAAGAACCAGTCTTTAAAAATGGCAGCAGAGTCCAGGCAGAATTCTGGTTAGCGTAATACACTGGTAGAGCATTAACAGAAATGTTTTTAAACGCTCTAGGTCTTTTACATTTACCAATTATCAATTTAGCTTTGAAGTTCCCCGTAACATTACTGCAGGCAAGAATAGTAACCCTTTCCTTACTACACTTGTAGCCAATGGCAGACGCCTCTCCTCGAACTCCAAGAGTTTAGATGGTTAGCATCGTCACAATTAAAAATGTGATTATCAGTTAATCCTTCTGCAAGACTTAATTCTTGGAATTCCTTTTCAAATTTGAAAACGTTCCATTTAGCGGACAGTTTTTCACCACAGGTATTAAAGCTGCCTAGTACCGTATCGTTTCTTCCAGCGATCAACCACCCAACGCCAGCAGTAAAATTAGGATCCCCTTCATTGAACGCTTTCCGGGGATACAGCGCGGTGTACCAGATCCTTTTCTCGTTTTTGAGTGAACCAAAGAAGCAGTGCTTCGTTAACTTTTTTCATATTCACATTGTTTCATTGTTTTCCTGTGTTTTAGTGCATCAATTGTTGCTCTGGTAGCACACCACTTTTCAATTTCTTCTCTCCTTTTTTCTAGTTCCCCACTGTAACACGCCCAACACCATAATCTGAAGCCACTTTTTGAAGAGCTTCCCCCTTGTCCAGTCTCTTTAATGTTGTCAACTTGTCTTCCATGGAAACAACCACTTTCTTCTTTTACTTGCCATATTATACTGACAGGAAATGGAAACAGTATCATCCGCACCCAAGCTATACTTGTACACTCACTGAAGGTTCGAATGCGAGCAAGCACTGGTTGGAGTCGGATAATACGGAATGTCGGATTACCAACGGTCGGGTAACCGAGACTCTGCTGTATATTAAAATGGTAAAAATAGAAACCTTGGTAAAGGATATGTCTGATGCCACAAAAGTATTATTTAAAATAAATTGAATGTTTTAAGACCTCTACATTTTCTGTGTAGTACAGTTATGTCTATGTCTAATGGTTTACCCGTTTCTTCTGTACTTATCATGTGAATATATTTTACGTCCTCCAACGTTGTCACATCATGAATGGAATGGACGAAATGATGCTCAAATGAGCCCAGGGTCCATAGACCTTAGAGTTACCCGACATTCGTCTTTCAGGATAAGGGAAAACCCCGGAAAACTCACCCTGACCGATATTCGAGCTCGGGACCTTTTGAACGTGAGGCAGACACTGTACCCCCACGCTACCGAGGCGAGCATTTTATGTTAAGATGATTAATTATTTTTATTGAGGGAACATCGATATATGCATGTTCAGTGAAGCGGAGTTCTTGTTTGGGATGCTGTAGTTGCCCTTTGCAACTAAATACATGAACCAAAAGTTCTGATGAACACGATACTTCGCTTTTAATTCGCTAACTTCTGAAGTTGAACAAGAATTTCCAAGAAATTTCCCCACCACTCTAAAAACTAACCTTTATAATGGTGCATAAAGGAAAATGAAAAGCGCAGGAACGAACAAAATGTGGGCGTTCGGTCGGTGATGCAGTTCATTGCTATGCGACTGCTTAAAATAAATGTACACAGTCTCTGCAGTATCCATAACAGGAGGTGAATCTAATTATCTTTTCTGCTACCTACTTCTGAACACATTAAGTTGTAAGTAACAGGAAGCGACTCTGTTAAGATCTACATTTTTTGTGTGGCAAGATTTTGATTTATCTCTTTCGGTTTACAAATTTTACAAAAGTCATCAGAGTGAAGAGGACTTCACTGAAGATTCCAAGAAAATCAAAATATACTCTGTATTTGCTGTTGGTCAAACATAGGGTATTTTAATCAAAATGGCTTAGAGTATTTTAGAGAAAATCACTTTCGAAATATGTTCCATTCTCTGCAAAATCGTGGAAGGCGATGACTTAAATGCCAAATTCGCATTTAACCTACTTTTTGTTTTGAATTATGCTGTTCACACACACACACACACACACACACACACACACACACACACACACACACACACACACACACACACACACACACACACACACACATTCATACTTGGGGAGGGCAGCAAAACATTCTCATCCCAGCCGTTTGCTGGGATGAGAATGTTTTGCTGCCCTCCCCAAGTTTTATCACCAAATGTGATAAAACAGTCTAGATTCTATACTGAGGACAGCTTGTGTATTCTAAGATGTATATAATGTATATATTTGTGAAAATAAATGGTAGAGTATGTCAGAACGAAACATTACAAATGAATATTATTTAAATTTAAAATGTATTCAAAATTCACATCGCTTTTGAAAATTGCAACATCATGAAAGAATTTCCCAATGAATCGAAACTCGGTGGTTGATTTGAAGAATGTGCAAGCAATAAGTGATAACGATTCCAGAACGATGGCGTACTTGTAGGCCGAGCAAGGTCATGTGTTTTTCCGACTAGGTCAGTGTCGAGATGCCAGAAGTTGTCAAATCAACATGCTGCTACGACAGTGGTGCGTATGTGGAAGCAGTGGCTAGAAGAACGGGTACTGGATCACAGCTCGGAATAACCATAATGGACCGCACAGTTTCATCTACTTGTTGACTCGACGCTGTAGCACTGCAACAGGTGTCAACCTGTGTGCTGCGGATCGGACTACTGATTGCACACACTACACCTCCAACTGCAATGGACACATGAATGGCATCATTGGTCCCACGTCAGCCTGCCCTACAGTGTCCGATGGCACCGGGGTGGGAACAGTCTGGAGACCTGCGTAGCCGACAAACGCCAGGTGTGGAGGATACAACCATCAATGTAGCCTCTTACTTTGAACAGCAACTGTACCTGAAGGCGACTGAAGAGCCCTGTTTCAGGCATCTCCAGCAGGAGAATACCCAGCCACATATTGCGAGCAATGTGCAAGGCTTCTTCGAAGAACGATGGACTGCACATTCTCCTGAACATGTCTGGGATATGGTTGGTCGGCAACATTCACGGATATGTGGGCTGGGACATATTCAAAACCTTTCCCCATGCCATGGCATACAGCAGTTGTAATTCTGACACGGCTACACCTCCACGAGGCTACACCAAATGCTAAATATTTAGCTTCACAGGTCAAGTACTAATTTGAAAAGTTAATCATTTGTTGTTATGTACCTGCCTAATCTGTGCTGTTAAATTCATTGCATTCGTGCGTTTCCTTCTTGGTGTTGCAGTCTTCATAACAGTAGTGTCTTTATAATGGTAACTAAAATATTTATATTTAGTATTCAAAAATTCATGTATTGTTAGCTTAAAATTAGTAGATAGCACAGTTACTGTTTTGAATAAATAAAATCCTCCTTGCGTATACAAGATGCGAGTGATAAGACGTCTTTTAATGCTAATTGATAAGATGTTTATATGTTCTGTATATCAGAATTTTGGATGAACACTTCTGGCGTGTCGACTACAGTAAAAAGTACAGCTGGAATATACTATAGGCTAATAAAGACAAATATATCCAAGAATAAGCTTTTGTACAGAGTAGAAAACCATGTGATATGTTTATCGTGTCCCTTTTGACATTTTAATTGTCTTTTTGCCCGTATATTTTGAGTTTTACACACGACTAAACATCGTGGCTCTAAGTTATGAGCATTTTCATGACATAAAACCTAGTAGTGCATATCCCCCTCAGTATGTCATGAAGTTTATTTTGGAACATGCATTTCATTTATGCTGCACTTAGTATGACGAGTGATGCTATTAGTAGACGCGTCGCCGCTTAATGATTTCCCCCTGCAAATCGGATTTGGAGCCATGCCCACGCTTTTCATCCCGCACACCTACGCAATGTGCATCTGTGTTCCTTTCCCAATTTTAATAGCACTTGCTTCAGGTTAATTAACATAAATTTTCACTGTAGATATAAGAAAGTCACAGTACATGTGTCGCTATGTGATGATGAAGGAAAATGTCCCAAATTATATGAAACAGTGCGCTCGGCCAAAAGTGCTATCGCTAGAAAACTGGAGTCTTCTGAAGGTTTCTTCGTCTCGAAAATTCTGGAACTTCCATGTAAGTGAGGGTTCTCATAAGTTATGTGAGTGAGTTAGTGAGTGCGTTTCTGCTGTAACAAAACACGCTGTTCTCCAAGCGAGTTTGGGTCACCCTAATAAATATCGTTACTTCAAGGGCTTAGAGACATTTTGTGCTCAACTGCCCAGGTTGTAAACTATCCAGAAGAAGAGGCTACGTCATGTTACGTATTTTATTTCGTCGCAAGGAAAGTGAAGTCAGTAATTCACTGAGCTAACCGAAGCTGAAGAAAAATTGAACTACATTATTAAGTGAGAAGTGACAGTTTAACTAGAAAGTCGCAATAGTTTAAACCCAAAACATCTTAAGCTATATATTGGAGCAGCTTTAAAAAAATAGATGTTTGCCATATTTAATAGCAAAATGTGAAATATAGGAGAACAAATTACATGCCATTATTTATAAGGTATTTTAAAAATAACTTTAAACTGATTTAAGTATTATAAGCATTAAGTTAAGCATTAAGCATTAAGTATTTAAGTATTATAGGAGAAAACAAGTCACGTACTGTGCAGACAATGGGGTTTTATAAATCATTGGAAAGATGTCCTCGTTGACTTGTTCCGCGTGCACCATTCTTTCTGCGACTCCATGCACAGTATTTTGTAGGTGATGTCTTGGAATATTGGCAATTTCTTGCGTGATAGCATTTTTTCAGTTGCTGTCGGGACGTAGGATGTATCAGGATAACCTGTTCTTTAGGGTAACCTCACAACCAAACGTCACCCGGAAGATCGTGACACCAATTTGTACATTATCTACACGATAGTCAAAGATCTGGATAATTAATTTTTGTAGGGATCTAGATATGGAGTGGAAGGACATCTTGCATGAAAATGTTTTCTATTTCGTGATTCCTGAGTCTAGGAATGACGATGCCATAGTAGCGCTCACCATATATCGTAACAATCTGAATCATTTCATTGCTTTGTTCAGAAGAAATAGTCAGTTGAAGGCATACCGTACAGTAACTTTTAAATAATGAAAACCTTCATGAATAAAAATTTGGTGGTGATTTTCTGTCCAAATTGTGCAACTGTGTGTGTTAACACCACCATTAAGAGAGGAATGTGCTATCTTTGTTAAAAAGGGGAGGGGAGGCTCAAGAAACGTTGCCCATCCAATTGTTATTAATTCTAATCTCTGCTAGCACAAAAATGCCAAATCATAACTGTCCCGCTTGTCAGTTTCTTGAGTACAAACGCCGGTTTCAGTTTATATGGATACATGCTAGGAATTATCTGAACTGTGGTATTACTCGTCTGAGGTTGCCTTGATACCAACGCAGCACTAGTAATTCCTTAAATTTCTACTTCATTATTTGCGTGAAACACCTGAGCAATAATGGCAGTGGCCGCGGCGTGGCCTAGTGGTTAGACCACCCGGGTTCGATCCCAGGCGACCTCATGTGACTGGTGCTCTATCATCATTTCATGTATCATCAATGACACCGCCTGCGGTGCCGCATGTAGTAAAAGCGGGCCTTAAACACTACAAAAAATGATAGAATTGATGACCTTTGGCATTCCAGATTTCTTCTTCTCAGCAACAGAAGCAGTTTGCTCAAACTTCCTGATTGAATCTCCATAATTACTAATGGCCTGATCTTACATGTTTGAGATTTCTAAATTCTCTCGGTCCTTGAGCAAAACTCTTCTTTCATAATAGTATTGAAACAGCTGTATTCTATCATTTAGTATTAGAGCCATGATTTGTAATTCTCGCATTCTTATATCAGTATGAATAAAATAGCTAATGTTTTATTCAACAAAAAGGGAAAAGAAAACCGAACCCCATTACTTTACCAGATGTAACTTCTTTTGTGTTTATCCTGTCTGAAATAGTTTAATATTTGTAATAGTTTAAAGTCTAATATTACTTTTGAAACATCCTGTATTTTAATAATTGTAAAGTTCTTGAACTTAGAACAAGAAGTTACTGTTCCGATGTCCTTGCCTGTCTTGCTAATTACAAGCAGTGAACTATTCAAAACCTAAAAGTCAACATAAATAGTGCCATAGAATGTAGATTATATAGATTATCACTATAGATTATATTATTATAGATTTTATAAATTAATGAGAAACTTACTGAAATATTATGAAAATTTTTGTTTCGTAATTTCAGTTCTGCTAATTTGAACACATGAAAAGTTCTTGTTTCCGTAAGATAGCAAGCTTGGCTTGGAACAGGTGTGCTAATGGGGGTGACATTCGCCGTGTTTTGTTCTTCGGTTTGCGTACCACCCAAAAAGACGACAGTGTCTAGAACGAGCGTGACTAACATGTGCATCATACCTCCCCTCTGTGGTTGCCGGAATGGGTAAACAAATAATGTTTATACTTCAGGTTAAATAAAAAAAAAGGAGAGGAACTATTTTTATTTAATCGCGAAACAAAAGTGCCATCAAAATAGAATTATGATTAAAAAAAACCTTGCCTGAATGAAAAACAAAGAATTCGTTACAACATGAAATATGATTCAGAGATTTTTGTTGCTGTAATTTAGGTCCTCCAATGAGTCCAGGGTCCATGGAGCTTAGAGTTACCCGACATTAGCATTAGGAAAACACTGGGAAAAACCTTATCCAGGTAACTCACCATGACCGAGATTCGAACTCGGGACCTCTTGAACGTGAGGCAGACACACTACCATCTACGCTACCGAGGCGGGCATGGTTCACAGATGAACCAGCAGCTTTCATGAAGGTTCATGATGGGTTTTTTTGTCCTCTCACATACTTATGTATGTCGACTCAAATCTGTAACAATGTTGCAGGGTTACTTTATTTTTATTTTTATTTTATTATTATTATTATTATTATTATTATTATTATTATTATTATTATTATTATTATTATTATTATTATTATTATTATTATTATTATTATTATTATTATTATTATTATTATTATTATTATTTTGTAATTTACGTCCTCCAACGTTGTCATATCGGACGATGAATGGAATGGGTGAAATGATGCTCAAATGAACCCAGGGTCCACAGAGCTTAGTTGTCCGACATTTATCTTTTAGGATAAGGGAAACCCCGGAAAAAACCTTATCCAGGTAACTCACCCTGACTGAGATTCGAACTCGGGACCTCTTGAACGTGAGGCAGACACGCGACCGAGCGGGCGCAGGGTTACGTGGCGTAGAAATTAGAAAAAAACAAAGATATATATTTCTGACCTTTTGTATTTCCAAACAGCTCCTTGAGCTTGCTGTGATATTTTAAAGTTGCAAGTTCAAACTTCAGGAGAATAGTGGATTATGTCCTCCAGGTATAGGGAAATAGGAGAAGAGCACTCCTGTTTTCCTTCTAAAGAAATCTAAAATATGCTGGAAAATTTAGAAGTTTGAACCTGTCATAATATATTGCTAAAATTCTGTACAGTGACTTATTCGTTCGTGCCACTAGTAGCAAGTGTGCTGGGGGTTGGTCACCCTGGTTTAGATCGTGCATTTTTGTTTTGTCCCCCCCTCTCTGTTCTCTCTCTCTCTCTCTCTCTCTCTCTCTCTCTCTCTCTCTCTCTCTCTCTCTCTCTCTCTCTCTCTCGTGGCTTTTAAATTCAAGGAATATTATTTGCATGGCCACGAGAAAATAACTAATAACGACTTCCCACGTAAAATGCATAGCTGAAAATTCAAACCAACAATAAAAACATATCGGAGGTGGTTAATGCATAAACATTTATATATGAAACAAATTTTGTAACCTACATTTTTTGCGAAGTAAACCTTTATCTCCGACGTCTATGCAAAAGTAGTTCAGAAATTAAATTAAATTACCAACATTTCTCAACGTGAACTACAGCCAATGATGGATAGCTTCTTAAAGAGGTGCAAACATGTATGGACTAGGTGGTTTCAGCATCTCTGTTAATAACGTGGGTGAGTAAAACCTTTAAAAGTAATTTTAAAAATGTATGATTTCTTCCTCGCCTTTCTATGATAGCAGCAGACGGCAACGAGCGCCGAGGGTGCGGAGAGGCACAACATCGCTCAGCCGGTTAGGTTGTTTTTGGGTCTCTCGGTATTAAAAATAGCCTTGAGTGAAGAAGACTTAAGTGGCTGTTCCCAGAAAATTCAAGATATGCATTTCATTTGTCATGAAAATATATTAAATATGTGTATTTTAAATATGTGTATCCTTTTGAGAAAATCCGAAACATTTTCCATGTAACCTGGTATAAAGGTTTTTATTATTACGTTTTATGGGTCGAAGTGAATATTTGTGTTGCATCCTTTGATATTTCAAAGGTAAATATCAAGTTTGGAGTATGACTTTTTGTGCGCAGTTCTATTTATTCAAGCAGCCTCAAAATTTATTTCCGGTGAGGTATGTATAGTTATCGAATGTTTGCGTCAAATTCGGTACTTTCTCTGCTTACAGTTAAGTCAATAGTAGCGAAAGTAACATGTAAACAAAACGATAAATCTGGTTATCCTTAAACCAGTAAAACGCGATCGATACATTTAGAAAGAAGAGCAAAGTTTGAAATATCGGGGTGAAGTGAATCTACAACACTGAACTCGTTTGACCTAGAAATGCATGAAGTATATTTTGGTGGTTTTCTTAATTAATCTTGGCGATCATGGGCACTCCGCCAGTACACGAGAATGAGGTCAAGAACAAGCATTTTCTCGAAAACTCCGAACATAAAGAACTTTGATCACAAATTAAAAAGGTGTAGAGCAACACGAACCGAAAATAAATGCCAGAAAGAGGTGAAGATTAGGTAAATGAAAGCTGCAGCTAAACTGTTGAAAAGCAGTTGTTACAACGTTTAAAATGTTGGCTGTCTGTGAACTAATAATAACTGTACGTTTGGTGGCGCTGTTCTGCGGTTGCTACGAGAACTAGCAAATAGTTTCGTTACGCTTTTGTTTCAGAAGTGCATGTGTTTTATTTGGATACAGACTGCCTGCCACAAAGGTGTGATGAAGTGTTAATGTGAAGTGCACATGAAGTTATTTAAATTTTATTTTTTATACTACAGTATTTCACCCAAAACTTCGACCTAGAGTTTTCATTGGAAATACATGTTTTAATGCCTGCTAAACTCTCCCGGAAAAAAACGTATTTTTTAGAAAAAGTGTGTGCGTCAACGGTAAATTCAAAAGAAAATTTGGAAGGAACAACAAGAAATTTTAAGGAAAATCATCCCCCATCCCAAACTACCCTTCATATATGTCCTTTTTTTTAACTTTTAATTTCCCCCCAAAAAGACTCAACATTTCTTGGAGTAGCCTATGAGGTCTTTTTATTGTGAATGTATTAATCGATGAAGTGTAAGAGATAAATACAAAGCACTCGAATTGTCATATCATTTTCCCAGATATACTTTGTTATTGGTGTTTAAGTATTTATTTCTAAATACAGTTCGCTGTTCTTTTGTATATAATTTGTTTCTCGTGTTCATGCAAAGAGAAAGTCTTTCAATTTCCCTTAAGCCTACTTGTATGGTGTACCTACAACACTGTGTGTAAATCAGCAATGAAGGTTTATTTACGAGAAGTAGGAAAATGTAGAAGACGATTGGAGAAAGTCATGTGTACCATTTATTAAGCCACCTTCCAACATTTTAGGTCATATCGGTTTTTACCGGGGATCGAACCTGGGACTTACAAGTTTGAAGGCTAGCTTGCTAAATAGACAGCCATCCAGCTTAAGTTTAATTGGTCAACTTAATGTTTTTATAGTTGTCAAGGTTTTGATTTTCACTTTTAAAAAATTTATATGTTATATGATGTTTGTTGTACCTCTCAAAATTAAAGGTATCAGTCACGCCAAATTTAGTTGATAAATGTGAGGTAACAGTAATTGCTGATGTTACGACATGGCAGAGTGTTGACACGTATTAACTTTCACTGACAGCGCTGCATTCGTTTATCTTGTTTACTAGAAGAACGAAATACGAGACGTGTCCGTAAAATAAGGTCTCCAATTTTATTTAATGTAGAAAACATGTTTATTGTCAATGAATGTTACATTTATGGAAAGGCGAAACTTACAGCTATTTTTCAACGTAATCGCCATTGCGATCGATGCACTTTTGCATGCACTGTGGTAGTTTATGTAAACCCTTGTCATAACACTCTCCCGCCAAGTTGCGCAGGTAGCGCTCAACCTCGTTTTTCATATCATCGTCGGTCTGGAAATGTGTTCCACCCAGGTGTGACTTCAACTCAGGAAACAGATGATAATCACTAGGTGCTAAGTCTGGACTGTACGGGGGATGGGTGAGGATATCGCACCTGAACTAGGCCAGGAGATCAGCTGTTGCATGTGCTTCAACATTTTGCCATCTAAGGTCTTCGGTGAGCATTTTGGGGACCCACCTTGCACACACCTTGCGATAATGCAAATATTCGATCAAAATCTTGTCAATCGTAGTCTTACTGACTTCATGGGTAACTTTGCACAGCTCGTGAACTCTCACACGCCGATCTTTAAGCATTTCTTGCTCCACTTTTGCAATTGTTTCGGCTGAAACCGAAGGCCGACCAGAACGCTGTTCGCCATGGACGTCAGTACGTCCGTCTTTGAACTCTGACCCACTTTCGCACGTTTTCGACGTCCATACACTGTGGCACATAGACTTCACATAACTGACGATGAATTCCAGTGGGGGGTAGTGCCCTTGGCATTCAAAAAACGGATCAATGCACGCAACTCGCACTTGGCGGCGGAAGTGATAGGGAGCTCCATCGCAAATGGCTGCCCGCCAAGACTAATGGTTGCAACGGGTTCGTTATGGTGGAGATTTGAAGGGATGAAACAAAGCTACACGCCAGTGTTGCCTGATCTCGCGTAATAGCGTTCTTCACGGTTCCAGCGCCTTGGAGGCCTTATTTTACGGACACGCCTCCTATTAGCAGCCTGACGTACAGTAACTGATGAAACACAAATAGAGTTATGTGTCTGATATGAAAGGTGAGACAATACAAATGTAAATTACCATTACAGCCGTTTGACACAAGAGGATTTTGATTCCCTCTTCTTTCTGCTTTTTACAATATTCATTCACGCTATATATGATTTCGCCTGTCGAGAAATTTCTCACATTACTGTCAAGAAGACAAGGCTGCATCTGAACAGAGTATAGATACACTGGACGCTGCGTGTATGTACGATAACTTCAGGTAAACATCTTTGGGTTTGGAATATTTTCTGGTACGCTTCCTCGCTTTGCCATGCAGTGCACTGTCAGGCCGTATACTTACGATAGACTTCCCTAAACAACTTGGCTGTTTCACATTCCTTCCTATACGCTTACATGCTTTGCTATGTGTTACATACATATGAATTTTTGTACCAAAGATTGTTCATTTTTCTATGTGTGTGATATTAATTGACGTACCTAATAGTTTCATTACACATCTCGTGGTTAAGTATAGGGGATAGAGTTTAAAACTGAGACCTTAGACTTCATGCTCTTTAAATGACATCGCGAAAAGCAACATTCACATTGCCTTTTTTTGAACAAACTGTTCTTAGATAATGCTATTCTTCTATCTACTTCATGTTAATCGATATTAAATATTTGCAAAGTGCTTTATTATGTATTTCTTTGTAGGTACAGTGAGAGTAGGAAAATACAGTAGGCTGAAGGGATAATAAAGTGTATGAGTTGATCGCTTTGAAATCCCATTCTATTTGCATGTCGAGGACTAAAATGCGAATAACAATTTCCTATTTGAGAAAAGTATAAGTATTTTAAGGGGGGAAAATCAGTAAAAAAGGAATATCTCGGAACGGTGTTGACAAATTGTATCTGTGAAGGAGATGTACATTTTCTAGTAAGTTTTTGTCTGTTTCAGAATGAAGAGGATCGTAAAATTTGGATGAGCTTCATTTATAACATAGATGCATTATGATATTTTAAATAAATCCTTAGACATTTTTATTTTCGAAATATGTTCCATGTAAAGAGTAGTTCGGGTGGGCAGATTTTACTGAAAATATTCCTGACTCAAGTTAGAAGATGCTGAGCTTATAATTATGCCAAGATTGATATTTCACCGGCCATGCTGTTCGTAGATAAGCTGCTTTTTCGTAGGGTTCAGGGGACCTCGAAACTTGTCTCTCTATTGAAATTACGATATTCGTTGTTGTTTTTATTATTATTATTTTTTTAGGATGCACTACTCACTGCGTATGTATATGGTAAATAAATTGATAAGGATATATCTGAAATGACTAATGCTACAAAAGAAAAAAGTTAATTGATGTTTTTTGATTTAAATGATAAAGAAAATAGAATTAACATTAACTATTTCGGTGTTATTGGTTTGGCAAGTGGCTGTTCTCTCCATTTTTGTAAGTTTGGAATGCCATCACATAGCGACATACTTCTTAAAAATCTATCACTTGATCTACGATATTTTTCTTATAGCACCTGCGTGAAGTTTGCAAATCTGTAACAATCTTAATCTCTGTTAACAAGGAGTAAAATAATTACCTTTTTAAAAATTGTAGATAGTGAGTGGAAAACTTAATATTTGTCATTTATTTTTTCCCGACTGCTTTGATGGGAAACATTTGGGCATTTCTGGCTTCCCAAAGCGGAGGAAAAAAACGAGGCTGTAGTTAAGAGGCTGTGGAGATCCCAGTCGAAGATTGGTCAAGTCCCCATGTTTAGCTCATTTTTTTCAGTCTTCATTTTAGAGATCACTTAGGTCATTTGACCCAGTTGAGTCTCTTTTGACACGCACCTGGGATCTATTCGTGGCTTTTGTTGCCATGTGGACTGTCTATTTGTGAGACAGATGGGATTCCTTTCTGTCATCTTGATATCTTATAATTAGCTTCTTTATTTTTGGAAACAAATGACGCAAAAAAGTTTCTCTAAGAGAAAAAAGGTAGCAGTAGAGATCATTTGGACCAATAGGATATCTAGGTGACAAATTTAATCCCGTTTGCTTGAATATTCCCTACCTATTACAATTTCGTCCGCCGTCAAATGTACGAAACGGAGGGAGTTTTACGAGTTTACTGTAAAGAAGCCGTTTCAGACTCAAAGTGTTGCAGATTTCCGCCGTGGTCATGAAAGAGTATTAAATAATATTGTAACTTAATATTACAGACGGACTTGTATACAGTGTTGAGTTAGGCCACAGCTATTTGCGTATAATTCCGTATAAACACGGTGCCTCTTCATTACGTTGCAACAAATTGTACATAACCACTAGTGTGCTCTAATAAATCGTACTATCCTGCTGCTCAAATGGTTCCCTTGGCCTTATCTTTGTTAATAGAAACCTCTCAGATAACCCACTGATTATTCCACGTGGACATAACATCTATCTGTCATTCCTGTATGCTGCGCATTCCATTGGCTAAAGTGATGCGTTCATCGGTGCTTAGTACATGAACGGGGGCTTGCCAGTACCCCCCCCCCCCCCGAGAATAATTCCTTTCGATAATAATCCGAGATGTTTGTATTAACAAAGATAAAGCCCGGGTAACATTTTGAACAGCACGATAATATACAGTGCTATGTTAGACCAGAGCTTATCTGTGTGTCTATCCTTCATCATGATCATGGTCCTCCTTCATTGGACTGTAACAAAATATATAGTACCACTAGTGACCTCTAGTAAATGGTATACAGTGTTATGATAGACCAAAGCTTATCTGTGTGTGTATCCTTCATCATAATCATGATCCACCTTCACTGGACTGTAACAAAATGTATAGTACCACTAGTGACCTCTAGTAAATGGTATACAGTGTTATGATAGACCAAAGCTTATCTGTGTGTCTATCCTTCATCATGATCATGGTCTTCCTTCACTGGACTGTAACAAAATGTAGCACCACTAGTGACCTCTAGTAAATGGTATATAGTGTTATGATAGACCAGAGCTTATCGGTGAGTATCCTTTATCATGATGATGGTCCTCCTTCACTGGACTGTAACAAAATGTATAGCATCACTAGTGACTTCTAGTAAATGCTATACAGTGTTATGGTAGTCTAGAGCTATCTATTTGTCTATCCTACATTATAGTAGAATATCTAAAGGTTGGTGTTACTATCGCCTTAAGCTTTGTTTACCACTTCATTACAGTCTTCACAATCTACATTCTGTGTTCCTTACGACTTGTAAAAACTGAATCTCCAAAGGGATTCTGCTGTGGAGGATAGGATCGAGTATGATATCGAGTGTTTACATGTAAGCACAGTGATAAAGGAATGACCAGGGAACAGAAGGGATAGATGTCAATGCTCTTACTGCCACCCAGAGAAAGGGACGAGGTGTACTAATCGCAAGAAGCTGAAGGCTGTTAGGCTCGCACTGAAGGCACCGTCTAAGAAGTGAACCACTCAAGGCGGTTCAGAGAAGGCTGCACAGCTACCTGAAATATGAATGGAGATGCTAAATGATAGTAAATGACGAAAGGAAATTTATGATACAAGTGAGATAGCGAAAGGTAGCAAATATGAACTCGTTCATAAATATAATAAGGGTGTCTGTATAAAATTGCATTATTTTTATGATTGAACCCATTTTTCACATTCCATATGCTTGTATTGTTGGCTTTGTTGTTTCCTTCCATGAATCATTCACAGTTTTTGTGTAACGTTTTGGCTAGGGCAGAGTTGGTTTCTCGTAACACTACGGTAAGTGATGAGAGTTGGAGACACTAGGGCGTCCAGACGTGCGATATTTTAAGGAACAGACGGTTGCTGCTTCTTTGTTCCGCATAGGTGTCGTATGGCAGATGTTTCTTGCTTTTGCCGTTCAGTTGTTTTTCTTGGAGGTTACGCGTCAGTTGTCTTGTAACGAACAATAATTGTCAATAACTGTTCATCAGCATATCAAGTGCACATTGTGGACTAGGTTCTTTACTTTGGGATTTTGATGTGGGCTGAGCTCCATTTTTATTTCTAGTAATAGGTTTAATAAAAATAAATTGTTGGCCTACCGTAACGTTTTTCCTTTTTTTTTTTTTTTTTTTTTTTTTAATTTACGTCCTCCAACGTTAAGTTATATCGGAGGATGAATGAAATGGGTGAAATGATGCTCAAATGAGTCCGGCGTGCATAGGGCTTAGAATTACCCGACATTCGTCTATCAGGATAAGGGAAAGCCCCGGAAAAACCCTTATCTAGGTAACTCACCCTAACCGAGATTCGAACTCGGGACCTCTTGAACGTGAAATCATGTTTATGCCTAAAGTCCCAACCTACCTCCAGGCCTGCAAAATACGCCTCTGCCATTGGTTTCAAGTCTTCATAGACAAATTGTTTTCCACCTCAATTTAGTAAACATAAGAAAGTGTGATGGAGCCAAGCAGATTTGGCAGGAAATCTGGAGTAATTGTTGATTGTCATTGCAATGACAAGAATGTGACTTCTTTAACAATGACTTTTTGTTGCGTGTCACTTTCGCTATTCGTAGTAGGTAGCAGAAGTATTTGACTTCACTCAACATTGTAAATATCAGTGTTTCAGCGGAAATAAGAGAAAAGGCAATTTTACAAAAATGCTCCTGCGCGCTCGCTCGTTTGGTTCCGGAAGTAGTCTCGTGGCACTTCCTTTAAAATAAAGGAAAAATGCAGTCATCACAGCTCCATTATGGATCTGTGCCATTTAAAATGTGGCATGGATTGGCAGCGTTTTGGACATCCACCCTAGACAATAGGGGTATCAACCAACTCAATGCAAAACTTTGCGGAAAATTGTTTAATCATTCATTTTCAATTGTTCCTACTTAAGTTTAGCAATTGGTTTTTAACAATGTTACAGAACAGCGAACAATTAAAAGAAAAGTCTGCTTCGGCTAAGACAACTAAAAACAGTTGAGTGCTCGAGTACTGCGATGTGATATTTTCTTTAATTAACCTTAATAAAGTACGTTTTTACTAAGTAGTCCCATTTTTTTGCATTGTCGTTAGAAGACAATGGAGTTAATTAAGTGATGGTTAAACATACATTTGCATAAAAGTAAATGGATCTGTGTATGTGAAGTAAAAAATGCTTTGCTCTGCTTTCCAAGTGTTTTGTTTATTTATAAAAAAAATTGATGGATTTAGTTCACACATATGAAAACATTAAGGTACCTACGCGAGTACCTTTAGTTGGATGTTGCATGGTAATCTATTTGCAAGTTTTACGGTAGCTCGATTTTGCTTAACTTCCGAGTTAGTCCCGCGTTGTCATTGTAGGTGGCGCTTTGTGCAGTGAAAAAAGTGACTACTAGTGGAAATGGTGTACATATTGTATCATTTCAACCACATCCTTCATTTATTGCAGGAAACTGGTAAAGTAATAATTAATAAAAGTATGTTCATGCTTCAGCTGTCACTTTGAGTGATTATCATAATTAAGAAAACACACGAGATGAGCACCGAAATTAATACCTATTTGAGTTCGCTATCTCCAAAGATGCGACGCTAAAAATTTCAAGCAACCGCCTTCTGCAAACTAAAACCATTACCTGGAAAATGTTCCACAATTTTTTGATTCAAAAATAGTTACGATTTTCTTTAGAATATCATATGTTTAAATTATTTATATTCCAAATAAAGTGTATTTTTTGGGAATGCACCTAGGAGAAGTAAGGAGAATAATTTTGTTGGTTGTGCATAAACTGAGGTAGACAAGAAGTGCAGACTATTCCCGTAAATAAACTTCGAATTACAGCATTAGCCATTAGCGATATATTCCATGGCCATTGTTGTGAATTGTCCAATGCTTTTGTGTGAGTTTCTTTGATTCATTTGTTTGTCGTGAAGTTATATAACGACACACTTTTAAACATTTGGCTAACGCTTCAATTTCCTGTAGATATTTTCTTGTACTTATAGAAACTATGTAAAAGTAAACAAGAGCGAGCTAGATGATAGTTGGACTTGCGATCAGAGGATTAGCCATTAAAGGTTGGCTAACCCTGGTACATACAGGTTTCTCCACCCACTGCAAAGCCAACGAGTCGTAAAAAAAGGTATGAATTCTCTCCATGACGCCATCTACTGTTAAAGAACTGGAGGAACGCGACTGAATGACATGGTAACACTGAGCTCGCTATAAATAACAGGACGTATGCGAGAAGAGGAGCAGGAATATTGGCAAGTAGTGATAGTCCTGCTGGAGGTCCGATGGGACGATGGAAGTGACTTGCGAGACCAACACACCCAGCAACAATCCCATCAGGAATGTGTTCAACGGCGTGCATTCCCAGGCCTCGAGGTAAAGTGTCAGTCACTTGGTTTGTTTTTACCTTCAACCGGCCGGTGTTTACAGAGCATGCCGGAACCAACTAAATATTGATTATCTTTCAAAATAATTAAATATTACTTAATATCAATTATTTGGTATCTTATGTTTCGACAATTAGCGGCAAAACAAATGAGTGCGCTGAAAGAAACTGAGCGTTGGATTCCGGTTCCCCTCTTTATAAGATCTTTTGTATTCCGCATACAAATTCGGTACCAAGATTTCACCAAAATTCCACGTGTGGGGGGGGGGGGCGGCGGCTGTGGATTAAGAAAGGATCCGTGTACGTCGTTCCCTAAATACATAGTTGTTAATTACTCAGTTCAGCATCTTACAAGAATGTAACCCGAATATTTTCAAGAAAATCACCCCACCCCACCCCACCCCACCCCAAACTACTCTGTACTTGGAAAAGTTTTGATTTCTCCCTAAAAATTTTTAATTTTCTGGAGATGCCCTCAGAAGTCCTTTAATCTGAATGGCTTTATTAGTCATCACATAACAACGAGCTCTTAAAAGTGTTATGTTGTGCTTAAGCCTACTACCCTTATAGGTACAAGGAAATATGCAGTAGGGCACTCTTTGCAAATGTTTATCTACATTAACATGAATTGATGGAAGAATAAACTGTGGTAAAATAGTTTATTGAAGAATGAGTAGAAAAGGTCATGTGAAGGTAGAACATCCTGTAATTTAAAACAAACAATTGGATGAGATGTGTTATGGAACTGAAGAATTCAGAGAGTCAAAAAATGTAAATTGTAAAAAGAATTGATTAACTAGTTTGCTCAGCATATTTAATGCCAAAAATTGTTCATTTAGCATTGATTGCTGTACTTGGCTTGGGTTTGGAGTTAATTCTGGATTTATTGTCTACCACCAATTGATTTATTGTGTGTGTGGTCATTTTAGCAGTTTACAATGGCACTTTGCCAGGCGCTGCCTTGGCAACTAAATTTACTGTCATTGTATACATCTTCTGAAATTGTGCAGCTTTGAGAATTATTTGGTTTTCTTTAGATTGTTTTCGAGTTTTGTACCACATTCTCAGAATGTAAAACTTGTATAACCTTTATGTTAATGAGCTACTGTTAACATATTAATTATTTTATTAGTTGTTAATTACTTTTGACATATTAATATGTGTAAAAAAATCAATATAGGTTTGTTTTTTGTTCCTTTTACACTTTTACACTGTAAAAAACTTTAGACAAACTTCACAGAGATAATCTTTGATATAAGGCAGAAATTACTATGTAACTTAAAATTAAAAATTCCACTACATTTCACGCAATCAATTAATTACTTCTACGTAATGCCTACAGAATCTGACAAGACCATCTTTATGTTGGCCAACAATAATCATAGTAGTTTGAACATTGCCAACATAAGCATAATTAGTTATGTTTTTACAGCCTTACAAAATAACAAAGAAACTGCTGGATAGAGTCAACATGAAAAATTCAGTGCCATGGCCAGGCATTGAATTTTTCGTGTTGACTCTACCCATCAAAAACCTTAGCCAATAAATGGCTAGTGTGGAGAAATGATTAATTTCCATCAATTAAATAAAAATAAACTGCTGCTTTAATAACATCCATTGACCTGCTCTCTAATATTGACATGGAGTAATAACACACTCAAATTTGGGCTTTCTTTTGTTTTGATTTTGTGGTTTGTTATAAATTTTGCATGTGTTCATTATTGAAAATAAACAAGGTTATATTTACCTTAGTGAAACTGTTGTTATTTCTCCCTAATGAGGTTTTTTCAATAAATATTGATGAGGTAGTTCAAATGTGGTTGTTCAACAGTACTTTTCTTCAATATTTTCTCGTAATTTTACTATATGATATTTTGCTGTCACCTGAGAGTACACCTTAAGTTTCTTGTGTAATGGATAGTCAACATGAAAAATTCAATGCCATGGCCGGGATTTGAACCACGGATCTCCTGGTTTCCGTCCAGTCGCTCTTAACCTTTGAGCTACTATGGCTAACGTGCCGTCCTGACATTAAATTCTCCAGTTGACTCGTATATGTCCCCGGTAGACCACTAGGGGCTCTTGCATCCGAGATACACCATTTGTGGCGACTTACTATTGTAAGTACTTAAGTCCCAGGCTTCATCATTTAACTCTTATTATTCTAGTTAATTGTTGGAAATTAACTAGAATAATAAGAGTTAAATGATGAAGCCTGGGACTTAAGTACTTGCAATAGTAAGTCGCCACAAACGGTGTATCTCGGATGCGAGAGCCCCTAGTGGTCGATCGGGGACATATACGAGTCAACTGGAGAATCTAATGTCCGGATACTACGTTGGCCATGGTAGCTCAAAGGTTAAGAGTGACTGGGCGGAAACCAGGAGATCCGTGGTTCAAATCCCGGCCATGGCATTGAATTTTTCATGTTGACTCTATCCATCAAATATCTTAGCCTATATAAGGCTAGTGTGGAGAAATGATTAATTTCCATCAATTAACTAAAATTCTTGAGGCTTAGTGTTGTAGGGAAATAATCCATCAGCCAGGCCTAGTATTTCAGCACATGGTAATATAAAATACCTGCAGTTGGACTCCCAAATTTTAACTTTGAGCTTGAACTTTAAGAAATTGTTGTGCAGGTATTTCTTAATTTTAATTAGTTTAAGAGGAAAAAGTTACATATTATTAAATTGTTTAACTTTTTGAATGTAAGTTATGAAAAATAATTACTTTAAACTTTATATAAAATATTTTCTAACTAGTGCACTACAATTTTTAGATCAGTAACTCATCAAGCTAACTAGAAAGCTAATAAGTTATAAACTGTGATCCAAGGAGCATTTTGAACAGTGAAAAGTGCTGAGAAGAAAGAATTGAGAAAAATGGAGTTTACCTAAATTTTAGAGGACTGATTAAATAGCCATTTTGGGCTTTAAAATTAGTGATGTGGCAAAAAAAAAAAAAAAAAAAAAAAATCTTCAGCAAGAAAGTACGAATAATAGCTCCTTAAAGTAAAAATACAAAAAATAAAAAATCTAACAATTTTTACTTAATTTCACTAATGCACTACCTTATATTGTGCTCATTTGATCTGTTTGTGAGGAAGATGTAAGGAATGTACAACAATGAAAAACAGAACATATGGATACACATTTGCAGGTTGTTTGAGCATGTTGTATATCAATAGATGGCTTCAGTAATCTTAATGAAACACACTTTAAAAATAGTAGAACAGATCTATGTTACAGCTTCCCATACAAGAATGGCAACAGTGTTACAAATAAATACAAAATGAACATCTGATGAGTCTGAATGTTGCTATGTCTTCAACTGTGTATTAAATTTTGGTTGCAGATCAGAAAGTGGTCATGCAGATTAGTAATGATTATAATGTCTTTTGTTGCTTAATGATACCTACAAAGCTGACGATAAACATATACAAAGAGTAAGTGTGTGTTTTACGCAACAAAGTTCTACTACCATTTACTGCACAGTCTCTTGTTGTAGACAATGTTTGGAGGAATTAAGTAACAGTGATGTCCAAGTTAATTGAAAAAACTATTTGTAGTTGGTTTTTAATACTTTGTCACTTACGTTTTTATTTTTTTGAGGGACTAGAAGAAAATGGATACAACAAATATCTTATATAGAATAAAAAGAAGTATTTCAGAAAGTGGAGAGCCATTGTTACTAAAATTAGGCAAGTGAGTCAACCTTGTATATACTTTTCTCCACTTACAAGTTTTTTATGAAGACTGGTTTCTGGGGACTTCTCCCCTATCGTCAGTTCTGTGGTTGACTGATGATGCATCCGGTGTCTGCATCTGGCTTGGTGTCGTGCTGCCATCTAATATCCTGGTAAGTTTGATGACGTCATCTACCGCGGGAATTTCAAAATTCATCAAGTATTCCATAGTTTAGTTCACAGATTAATCAACATTCCGCTAACAAAAACAGAATATGAACAGGAGTACGCTCACATACACCAGGTTGCCGAACTGAACAACTATAACACAAATTTCATCAAAAAACTGATCTACAGACACAAAAGAAACAAAAACTTAAGGGTCATTACTACGTTAAAAAAACTAGAAAACCCAAACACCAGATATGGAAAATTTACATTTCATCCAAAATACTTCAAAAAATTTGAAAAGATATTTAAGAGCTTCAACATAAAATTAGCCCCTCAGAACAAACATAACATCCGCAACTTACTAAACCACCCTCTAAAAAATAGCACACCGAAAACTCAATTATCAGGCATTTATCAAATGAGTTGCCAGGATTGTGACAAGATATACATTGGTAAGACCAAAAGGAATCTAGGAACAAGAATGAAAGAACACTTCAGAAATATTAAATTCAAACAAATGGACAAGTCGGCCATAGCACATCACTTTTGGTCTGAGAATCACAACATAAAACAAGAAATAGAGCTGATCAAACAGGCAAAGAAACCTCTGTAACTACAGATTTGGGAAAACATATTTATTACGAAAAAACGGGACCTCTTGATGAATTTTGAAATTCCCGCGGTAGATGACGTCATCAAACTTACCAGGACATTAGATGGCAGCACGACACCAAGCCAGATGCAGACACCGGATGCATCACCAGTCAACCACAGAACTGACGATAGGGGAGAAGTCCCCAGAAACTAGTCTTCATAAAAAACTTGTAAGTGGAGAAAAGTATATACAAGGTTGACTCACTTGCCTAATTTTAGTAACAAATATCTTGTGTCTAAGAACATTAAAAAGGCCAAACTAAAGAAAACCATTAAAGAAGCAACCACATTTACTAAAGAAAAAGAAAGCAACACCATATTTACTGGATTCAGTGTTACCCAAAAGCATTTAATACATTCAAAAAGATCTTTAGAGAACAAAATATCAACTTGGCACATACTAATAGATATACTCAGTACTAAAGCTGCTAAATTCAGAAACAAAAGATGAAATCCCACCAATCAGTAGATCCAGAATATACCAAATAATTTGCAAGGGTCATGAAAAATGCTACATGAGAGAACATACTACATATCAAATTGAAACAGGAAGATAAGTTAGCAGTATCAATTCATTTTTGGAACAAAAAGTATGGCATTGACACAAATTCAAAATTATAAAAAAGGATGATAAACTAAAACAAACTGACAACATGGAAAACATCTTTAAATGGAAAAATAAAGACCAAGTAATGAACTTTGAAATAACACTGGTCAATAATTTGATAAAGAAGTTCATAGTTCCACCACCAGAGGGAAGAGAGCAGACAACAGACAATGATCGGACCTTCAAGGTTGAGAATTGTAACGATATGTTTTAGTTAGAACTTTTTTTTTTAATATTGTTTTCTGATATGACTTAGTAGGCCATGTAATGACAATATTAAAAACAAGTATATGTGTAATTTTGTGATTGGCCATAGTAATAATTGTATTACATATTGTGATGATATAGCAGTAAATCGGCCAATCACAAAATAATAGAAGAGTAACGATAGTTACGGAAAATCAATAATCTTGAGATAGATATATGTTCTTGGGTCTTGTCTCATGACGATGGAAAAATGTTGCAGTGAATATAAAAGTTTTGTAACGAAAAATTAATAACCTTCAAAAAGAGATATTGGGTATTCGTAATAGTGACGAGTGGATGTCAGATTATACAATCAAATTATATAGTTAATCAAACTCAAACATCAAGAAACAATTTAACCTGCAATGATTAAGATGGACGGTCACAGAATGGAAGCAACAGCCTCCAAAACTAGTCGCTCAAAAAATAAAAATGTATATGACAAAGTGTTAAAAGCCGACTACAAATAGTTTTTTCAAGTAACAACCTTGTTGCCTTATCCCCTCCGGTTAATCATGGTCCTGATGTTTTTTATATTGATATTTATTAGGGATGGAACCTTGTTACCCTCAATACCTACTGATACTGAAGTATACTAACAGTTTGAGGTAAACTTTTATGCTTTTAAATGTTTAAGCTTTACTTATTAACATTTGTCATATTTAAATTTACCTATGATAAATAGGGAATGAAAGGAGTCCAGATTTCATGTTATTGCCTCATAATATCCTTAAGGAGCTCCTGGACTATAGTTCTTGATTGTGTTTCCTGTGAATGAATGAATGTAACATTTCATAGTCTCTTGTGTCTAAATAAGGACATACACAACAATGGAGTAGAGGTACTCCTGCAACCTTAACTGAGTTGAATGAAGCTGATGCACTAAATCATGCTTCTACAATATCCTGGCTTGGTGACTCACTCTTGGTTATCACATTTACTCATGACCATAATGTATGAATACAGCAAAAACAAATCAGAACATACATACAGCACATGGAAATACTTGTTCTTTGTGTTTTGCAAGTCATAATCAGGTCACGACTATCAATCAGGCACACCTTATGACTAATTTCCATAATATTTTGTTTTACCAATGTACAATTGAATAAACTGTGAATGAAGCCTGGAACTATTTTAAAGTAGACAGTACTAATAACAACAGAGCAGTATGTAAAATATGAGGAAGGATATTTTCGCGCGGTGGTAACTCAAATAATACAACAAATTTAAAGAAACAAGTTGCATTCATAAACTGAGTAAAGTTTACAGAACCTCTTTTAAAAACTAATGTACAAGTTTCCAGTCGCTGTCAGAACAAGATGCTGCGACATCTGAAAATAATAAGCAAAAGTAAAAGTGGTTGGATTTATACACAGAAAATTACTAATAACATGTTCAGGGAAAAAGTAGCATCCTTACAACATTTTATAAAGTTATTATCAGTAGTAGTATTATTAAACACACCTCTAGTCTCTCGTACCTCAACCATCTGGCTTTTTGTGCAAGTGATTATCAAGTATCGTAAACTGAATGAGTTTGAAGATGTAGAATGATGTTTGTGTTTGCTTGTTACAGATGGTTCAGGCATATATCAGAAGCTGCCGAAGCATACAAGACAAGAGATGGGAAGAACAGGAGGCCGGAATCCACAGGACCTTCCTTGCCCTTATCAACACCTGACCATGAAGCATCTGAAAGTGCACAAGACAAAACCAAAGAGTAAGGACTCGTGTTGTAATATTTAAATTGTTTTGCCCGCCTCAGTAGCGTGGTGGTAGCATGTCTGCCTCACGTTCAAGAGGTCCCGAGTTCGAATCTCGGTCAGGGTGAGTTACCTGGATAAGGTTTTTCCGGGGTTTTCCCTTATCCTGAAAGACAAATGTCGGGTAACTCTAAGCTCTATGGACCCTGGGATCATTTGAGCACCATTTCACCCATTCCTTTAATTGTCTGATATGACTTAACGTTGGAGGACGTAAAATTACAAACAAACAAACTAAATTGTTTTACTAAAGACTTGTTATTAACAGAGAATAAGCTGCTGGTATTGCCCTTGTTACTTTATTTGTTTGCTAAAAAAATTATGAATAAATGAGAACAGAAGCTTTCCTTGCGACATATATACTCCAGATGTTCTCAGGCTTCAGCTTAAGTGATAAGTCATTGATATTATGGGAGCGTGTACCTTAACTAACTTAAAAGGGTTATACACATCTCCAATATATAATTATACTGACCCCCACAGTGCTTTTTATCGACTTATCAAAAAAAAAAAAAAAAGATCCTGCAGCAAATCTTGTGCAAAATGTAGCCTACTTCGTTTGCAGTTTAGATTATTTTGTGTGGGTCCAATTCTTCTTTGAAGGCCCTGTTTGCATGGTTGTAGCTCAGGGTCTTTGTTCAGCATGCCCTTCTCAGTGGAGGCATCCATCTCTCCCAGTAACTGTTACACTTGCCACGATGGTGGTGTCCAGAAACATGGTTCTGTGATTATTATTTCATTTTCAGAGCAGTGTTCTGCTAGTCTTGACATCCTTAGGCTACCATCAGTGGCTGGTCCTTTCATGTTCTTTGATGCTGGTAGTTATGGCCTTGCTGTTTTGACTTGCATACAGGGTCCTGCACTCACAGGAAATCCAATGCATGCCCAGCACAATGACGTCTAGTTTATTTTTCAGTGGTCTCACTAGGTTGTCTAATTTGGAGATGGTTTTTAACAGTCTTAATGTTATGTTGTTAATTTTGAACCCTGCTAATTTAATAAAAGATACACTGAGCTTACTTGCATTTTGTTCTTTTTGGTGTCTACAATTACAAGCAAAAATAAGTATTTGTTTTCTTTCCTGTACAAAATAAGAGCATTACTCACATACTTTTACTTTCTCTACTACTTAACTTACCAAAGAAAGACAATATAGCATTCCACCAAACATTTGATACCAAAAATATACATTTTTGGGTGCTCTAAATAAGAGCAAGTATTTTTAGAAAAAGATCTGTTGTGTACATGTATATATGCATGAAATATGAGCTGAATCTTTCCTGGCGGCGTATATGTTCTAGACGTTCTCGGGCTTCGAGAAGAGATGGGAGAGATGTACGCTCCCGAAACGTTGATGTCTCAACCTCTGCTTACCTGGCTCGAAGCCCGAGAACGTCTAGAACATGTATATATGCATGTTTGAACACCATCATTCAAAAATGAAAAGTCCGTGAAACACCAAGCAATATTTAAATTTCTTATCTTATGAGGATTTGACACTAATATCTTGAACAAAAGGCACCTAATCTAAATTACCCTTTACATAGAAATTTCTGTTTGTTTGTTTCTGTCTTTCTTTCTTTCTTTTTTTTTTTTTTTTTTTTTTTTAAGATGTTTATTTCTAAAATAGCTAACTGCAACAGCTATATCTCCAGCTTTTCTCCTTTGAAACTTATTGGCTATTGTGTTAACTGGCACACTGAGTTTCTGGTATTTTATTGGATATTTTGTATTAAATTATACACTCATCCATTCTTACTTACTTCCAGAATCTGGGCAGGATAGGCAAGAACCTCATTTATCCAGACTAGATGGGATTGAGTAACCCTACCAATAAAAATTGAGACAATCCAGAAAAAGACTTAAATAAATATAAATTTTAATGAACAATAGTAAGATTTGGATCAAAAGAGAAAGGAATTGAAAGCTACTTCTGCAGTGTCATGAAAATAATGTCACACACTTTATTTTCGTTATTGTGTTATATTAACAGCACCTATTGGTACTAAAGTGAATCGAGAAGATATTGACACACTGCATCACTGAGTGAAGCAGTGTGTCAATATCTTCTCGATTCACTTTAGTGCTAAGTTGTGCTTCACTGTCTCTACGCTTCTTTCAAGTTTATACTTTGAGCACCTATTGGTATTTGAAATGTGCAGTGATCACTGTGCCTGTGGTGCCAACATTATAACTATATGCATAATATACATTTATCAAAACTGCAGACATTTTCCTGGTAAAATAGCAAGCAATAAGCCAGAAATCTGAAACAGTGGTAGTTGGATAAACCAGATTCTTGTGTACATTTTTCAAATGGTAAGTTAGTATTTGTTTTCTCCCATAAAAAGTGGGACCATTGCTTTAGCCTACTGTAAGACTCTTAGATGAAACAAAATGTATACAGAAGAACCTTTCTTAACTGGAACAAAGGGTGGGGGAGGTAATTTTGGATAACCAAAGTAATGTATAAAAATGAAAATGTTAATTTTAGGATTTAAATATTTTTGAAAGTTTTAGGTAAAAGAAAAAAGACAATACATAAACATTGAGTTACAAAGTATTTAGTAAATACAAGCTACTATATTTTTAAAAAAATCTGATGTGTAGCACTCAGATGACTCTCTAGTCTTGTACAAGCTGTTCTTACAAGCACATATTTGTTGAATTTTTCATGTTGACTCAATCTATATACAGTTAGTATGAGGGAATTATTAATTTCCATCAATTAAGTAAAATAATAAGAGTTAAATGATGAAGCGTGGGACTCAAGTACTTACGATAGTAAGTCACCACAAACGGTGCGTCTCGAATGCGAGAGCTCCTAGTGGTTTACCGGGGAAATATATGAGTCAAATGGAGAGTTATTAATGTATTGTGACTTTGTGGGTTCGTGAAATAACAAAACGCGGTTACAAAACACAAAAACTACACTTTATTTTCCTAGAATACACCGTTTACCGTTACAAAATTGCTAGATCACCTCAAAACTGTTTATTTTTCAAACACTACTCTCAACTGTCTGTCGCTTCCGGTAACGATCGGCCCCGAAGTTTCCCGAATCTCCACCGGCCATCATTTATTCATCGGCTTCGCGAGTCTACCGCCAGGGTGACACTGCACCCTCCTCAAGGCTGGTCGTCCCGAACAGCGCCTTCGTAGCGGGCCAGGCGATCAAGGTGTACCACCAACATCTTTCCTCGGGGCACCTTCTGGATGCGGTAGACCACGTCGTTAATCCTCTTCACCACACGGTACGGTCCTTGCCATGGCTGCTGAAGCTTCGGGCAGCGTCCCTTGGTCCGGGTCGGGCGGTACAACCAGACCAGTTCACCTTGCTGGAACACTTGGCTGTTGGCTTGCCTGTCGTATCGGGTTTTCATGCGGTCGCTCGCCTTCTGGATGTTCTGGCGAGCCATCTCGTGCATGTCGTGGAGGTGGTCCACCAGGTTCTCCACATCCCTCAAGAGTGGCCCCAAGTCTGCGTCCGCCAGCTGCTCCCTCCTCAGGCCTGTGCTATCCCAGCCATCCGCAGGCACTGCCGTGACTACTCGAACTGCTGCGGCACGCTCCTTCCCCTCCACTCTTGTGCATTGGCCGCACTCTTCTGGACAGGGTCTTCGGGACATAGCGTCCGCGTTACCGTGACTCTTCCCTCTGCGATGTTCCGAGGTGAAGTACTCCTGCTGCCTACAGCCGAGCCCCTCCTTCGGGAGTTGTTCGGATTGGGATGGTCTCGAGGGGGCAGTGTGTTCCCGATACCCGTGGGAGATTGGGTACGTCTTCGGACGGGGTTGAGGGAAGCCATTAAGTTTCCGGGTACTAGCCTGCTTAGCTAGTAGAAGGTGTGCTAGATCACCAGGTGGCCCCACCGAGGTCATATCGGTAGTCTTCACCTTGAGTGTTGACGCGCGTAAGTGGCGTATCCACTTCCGTTCCGTCTTGTGTCCCTAGGACCAGACGGGGGGGTTTGTTAGGAAACTAGGTCTTGCCCTAATGGAAAGCCCCACGGAGGATGCCGGGCACCCTTTAAGGGACAGCTCGGATAACTCCCTGGTTGAAAGAGGCCCGGGTCTTGTTCCTACGGGTTCAAGGCTAATGGGAGTAGACCCTCTGGACTCAAATTCTGCTGCCTCTGGACCCAGCGTGCTGTCTGGCCTTCCGGTCGCGCCGTCACCATCACCTCGCTCCTCGCGGGGACAACTACGTCTTCGTTCAAGATGACCCTACCGATTCCAAGGCGCTCTTCAGTTTGACGGAGTATAACCTCTTCTCCGTTGAGTCGTAGGACCTTCCTGCCGACGTCGACCTTCGCCTCGTGGCTCCTGAGGGCATCCAGTCCCAGAATCACCTCCTCAGCCACCTTCGCGACGAACACCCACAGACGCACGGCACCCCGTCCCAAGGTCAGCTCCAGCAGGGCCTCCTTCTCCACAGGCATGGTGTCGCCCGATGCCGTCACAAGCTCGTATGGTCGGCTCGGCTTCCTCGTCGGCAAACCCTTCGCCACGTCAGGTCTGATGATGGTCACGGCCGCCCCGGTGTCCACCAGCACGCGGCACGGCTTTCATCTTACCCGGCCGTCCGCGATGAGGTTGTCATCCATCCGCCGGCTGACGGCACGGATTGTCACTCGAGGGGATGGTGGTAATGGCGCCGACGTGTCCCTCTCCACGCCGGGCCTTACTCGTTCTTCCAGCTGCCCTTCCTGGTGTGGGCAGTCTCTCTGCAGGTGTCCGGGCTGTCCACACCCCCAACACAGGCCACTAGGTGTTCGCCGGCGTCCCTCGGCTGGTCTTCTGTCTCCAGCGTAGCGGACACTCCTCGTTCTCGACGTCGGGATAGATGCTACCTTGGCCGCCTCCATCCTTAATGCCGCTGTCAGCGCCTCGTGGATGGTTTTATAATCGCCGAGCATTAGGCGCTGACGAATCTCCGTGTCTCGTACCCCGTCGACAAAGTTGTAGGCGGCTTCCCGGGATACGAACCCCAGTGGCAGGTCAACCAAGGCCTTGCTAGCTAGCTGCTCAATCGCTATGGCTAACTCCTGCAGCGTCTCCCCCGCTGTGACTTTGCCTTTAGTTGGCTGCGGTACGCTGCGGCTAAGTGGTGGTTCCCGAAACGATTCTCCAGGGCCTCCCAGATGTCCTTGGGCGCCGCCGTTGTCTGCACCGCGTTTAGGACTTCCGCGGCCCGTCCCTGGAGGCTAGCTATTAGCTGTGTGGCCTCCTCCTCCGGTGACCATCTGTTGTGCTTGGCCACTGTGTCGAACTGGCGGCGGAAGACCTCAAATGTTGACGCGCCGTCATATTTCGGCGGTTTGACGCGCGCAGATGTGTCGCGTCCCGGCGCGTCGGCCTTCAAATCCTTAAGTTTCCTGCCGACGACGTCCTCTACTATGGCGTTCAGGGACTTGACGCTGGTGTCGGCCTTTCTCTCCAGGTCGTCAACGCGGCTCGCCAGGTCCTCGACGCGCTCGTCCACTTGGTCCACCCGCTTGCCCAGCTCCGTCACGTTATCCCTCACGCCGGCCAACTGTTCTTCAAACTTCACGGCAAGGGCCTCGTTTGCCGCTTTCATCTCCGTGGCCAGGCTGTCGTTCGCTGCCCTCATTTCTTTTGGTCAATTCGGTCTTTATTTGTTTCAACTCCACGGCCAGGTTGTTATTTGCCACTTTTGTTTTTGCAGCGAGGTTTTCATTTGCCGTCTTCATTTCTTCCATTTTCTCTAAAATTTTTGCCAATGCAGCTTCCATTGTCGTATGTTCCACTTCTGACACCAGTTGTGACTTTGTGGGTTCGTGAAATAACAAAACGAGGTTACAAAACACAAAAACTACACTTTATTTTCCTAGCAATACACCGTTTACCATTACAAAATTGCTAGATCACCTCAAAACTGTTTAGTTTTCAAACACTACTCTCAACTGTCTGTCGCTTCCGGTAACGATCGGCCCCGAAGTTTTCCGAATCTCCACCAGCCATCATTTATTCATCGGCTTCGCGAGTCTACCGCCAGGTTGACAGTATGGACGGCACATTGGCAATGGTAGCTCAATGGGTTAGAGCAACTGGACTGAAATCAGGAGATCCATGGTTCAAATCCTGGCCATGACATTGAATTTTTCATGTTGACTCAATCTATGAAAAACCTTAGCCTATATATGGCTAGTATGAGGAAATTATTAATTTCCATCAATTAACTAAAACATATTTGTTTATTTACTTCATGTTAATCAAGATAAACATTAATAGAAGTGGGTTTATTATGTGTTAGCAAATAAAAGGAGAGTATTGGAATACAGTAGTCAAAATCTTGTAACAACTGATTGCAGTGTGATGCCTTTGAATTTCCATTTTCTTCCAGTGGCCAAATGATAAAAAATGAATGACTTACAATTTGATAAATATTTTAAGTTTTTGAAAATTCAAATTAATAACAAGGTTCAGCTCACAAATGGTTAGCCTCACAAAAAAATTTATTTGACATACACCCTTTGGTGGGGGGAATGTGCAACTACTAGAAACAAAGTCTGATTCAGAAAACATTGAATGCATTTGCTGATGCTGCATGCACAATGTACACTTTGCAAAGATTCAATGATTTGAATCCTGGTTATGGCAATGAAATTTTCAGTCTAACTCTACCTTTGCATACTTCAGCCTACACATGGCTAGTGTGAAAGAACAATTAATTTTTCCATCATGCACTCTGGCTTACTTTCAAAGCTCTGCGATAGATAGGGAGTTTTTGCAGTTTGGCTGTATGCATGGTAGCCGAACAGTAAAACATATGTATCTCGTAAGTAAACCAACATGAGTTCGAATCCTAAATGTGCATATTTCTTTTTATTATTGTTACTTTAATGGCAATGCCATATGTTTTTCTTGCAGAATATAAATAAGAATATTTTAAACACATTCATTTTTAAAAATGCAAATAACCTGTTGTCATTCTCAAAATAAATTTATTAAAAAATTGCCATAATATTAGTTGTGTAAACACTCAGGTTTATTCATCTGTTATGAATGGTGCTGCCATATAATGTGAAGTATCCTCTCGGAAAATTTCACTAGGCATTTGGTCTATCCATGCCCCATTTAATGAGGGCAGTAATAGAAACAAAGGGTTTACACACCCAATACTAAGTTAATTTCAATTTTTATTTGATTTTACATATAGGAATAAAACATTTATTTCATTTAGTTTAAAAACAGAGTAGAGTGTTTCAATTTTTATGTGTGAGCATAAATGCCATAAAATCAAGTAAACCTTAGCAATTGGAAGTTATATTACAATCTGTGTAGTACACATTTTGTATTTCTACAATAGAAAGAGTTAAAATGATGTCTGGGATTCGAACCTTTGTAGATTTAGCTCCTACATACTTGTCTATAACCGCTTGGCTATTACTGCACATTTAGTAACTGAGACTAAATTAATTATGAGTCTATTATGATAATCAATTTTTTGCACACATTATAGTGTCTGAAAAAGGAAAAGATTCCCTATGTGATACGTGCAAAACATATGAAACAGTACACAATGTGTGAACATTCTCATTATTATTGTAATTAAAGAGGATTCAGTAGGATGAAGCTAAAGAGACGCGTTCTGTGATACCATTGTAAACCAGCTGTGGACAAGATGTGGACCTTTTTTTTTTCTTTTTTTTTTTTTTTTTTTTTTTCCAAAGGGTGTATTTTGTGTACTCTGAGATACATAATTTTTTGTAGTAAGGGTTTTATCTATCTATTATAGTTTACCAGTTATGCAAAAGTCATTCAAATTGAAATAAAGAGAACCTCAGAGGCCATTCCCAGAAAATATATTTGTTATGGAAATATCTTAAAGACATGGAATTTTAATCAAATTTGTGAGGTGTTTTTGTTGAAATAAAAATTTCAAAATTTTTCCATTTAAAAGTTAATGATATAAAAAGTGGATAAATTTTGTTGAAAATTTTTGTGCTACATGCCTTAAAGATTCTGATTTGAAGTCAAAGTTGGTTTATGTTTGCTTATTTCTCTGTGAACAGCAGATCTTTTTCTAAAAATATCTTCTTTTTCTTCCCCGCAGTCTCAGAATATTTATTTGTAGTTAAGTTTTGGTTTCAAATGTTTGAGTAATATACACCATTTTCCTCTAAAAATATGAATAAATTAAATAATTTTAAAAATCGTTATAATACTTTTAACTATATAGTACCAATTAGTACTTGATGGCAATTGGGAAGGCCTTTCATGATTCAGTGGTAGAATGTATGTATCTCACCATTCACAATACTGTTCTGCACCGAGAACACTTGAGTTGTACTAATATTAATCCACCACCGTAACTAAGACCATAAATAATCGGTAGTTAACTAAAGGAAGAGTCACCCTGCTATTGTTAAAGGTATTTATTCATTTTGGTCATTTTGTTTAAAAGTATTTCAGATAACAGAGGGTCTACTGTAAATAGAAGTTCAACTTGAACAAAAAGGATGTAAAAGATTAAGCTTAAGTAAGAATAGTTTGTAAAAGAATAAGTCAAAAAGATTATATGGATCCATTACATAAGACTTTCTATTGCATATTTTGCAGCTCTGAAGAGAACAAGGAATCTAGTGCTACAGGTGACCTGTTAGTGCCACCAAGTGGCAGTAGTACACAGCAAGATGTGGAGCCAAGTCCTGCATCTACAAATGAAAGTGCAGGAGCTCAGTCTGGTGAATCATCAACCACCACTCCACAGGCATCTCCCTCATCAGCAACAGCAGAAGCGGGAGAGCCTGTCTCAAAGAAAATGGGTAAGTAGAGATGCATTGCATGCAGACACCCGACACTGCATGTAGCATAATGATGGCTAGATTAGTGTTTACACTAATGCTGTGGATATGTACAGCTTTATAACAGAAGGACATAGGAAGAGTTCCTCAAATAGTGTGCATTAGTATTCATTAGCAATTTTTATATACAGGTTATTTCATAATTACTATTACAAACTTGTAGGAGTTGAGTAGGTGACTAAGTATTGAGAACCAGTGTCTGGATATGTGTTGTTTCAATGCAAAATAAGTTTGAAGATTGAAGCAGTTTCACATCTCCCAATTCACCAGAGACAGTGGGCACATGCCCGTCTGGGTGGCTCAGGTGGTAGGTGCCAGCTAATGAGCTCATAGTTTTGGAGAGTTAGATCTGACCCAGAACCAATGGTTTTTGAGTGTGCCCAATGTTAGTAGATATACTGACATTCTTCCTTAGGTGTACTGAAATTCTTGCAGTACAAAATTTCAGTACACCTAGCAATTAACAGCATTTTTGACAAGCAAAATATTTATTTATGGATAGCTCTTGTCATACAGTTCAGGAGTGGTTTTACATGACATCTCTGATGTTTATTGCACAAAGTGCACACATAACCCACAAGACTTGCTATGTGTTGAATGATTTCTGTTGCTGCTAGACATAATGCAAGATCTTTCTCAAACTGTACAGGAGCCTCATACAATAGGCCTCAAAAGTATTTTGTAGAAAGCATTTGTTACAATTATATAAACATAGCTGTGTAACAGAAAATACTGCCAGTCTATAATTGAACATTTGTAATTATAATACATTTAGTTTAAACCCCAAAAAATAAATAACTATTCTTCTGGCTAAGAAGTAATTTTTAGGCGTAAAGTAAAAATATACAAAATTGTTTTGGAATCCAAAGCACACATCAGTGGTTTTTGTATTGTATACCCTGGGGCTGTGATAACAGCTGCTCATCTATTTGGCATTGAATCCAAAAGCTTTTTTAATAGATCACGTGAAAGTTTTGACCATTCATCTAATAAGGCAGCAGCAGACTGAGTGGCCTCTATGATGAACCTGTCAATCGAGCTCATTATTGAAGTACTTAATTGGATTTCAATCCAAGCTTTGCTTGGCCATTCCAGTGTTTGATTATTTTAACTGAAAAAAAATTTTAAATGGCCGGAGGTATAATTTTGTATTTTGAATCATAGTCTTGCTGAAAAGTCTGATTACGTTGCACATGCTTTCTCCCATGTGGAACCATATGCTTTTCTAAAATGTCAGTATAGGGAATGATCATTGTGTCTGCTATACCCTACTTCTACAAGAAAAACCTTCCCACACCATGACACTGCTACCACAATGTTTTATGGTCAGCACCTGATACTTTTGTTATCTCTTGGTGTTTAAGGTTGATATATATTGCACATCATCAGAAGCAAATAAATTAAAGATACTTTCATCACTTCATAAAGCATTAGACCAATCTAGCAATGCTGGACTGTAACTTTCCCTTCTTCAAAACACACAAAACAGCTTGTCTCACATCAACTGAATATTCTTTTTGTTTTGGCGTGCTTCTACACATAAATAAAATACTTCTGAGCTAAAGGAATATATACTTACATTGTTATTGTATGACCTAGCTTATTTACTAGATATGTACCCACAGCAAAGTGAAGCTCTTATTGGAGTAACACAGTTATATTTATATAGAATAAAATGAAGTATTTCAGAAAGTGGAGCGCCATTGTTACTATTAGGCAAATGAGTCAACCTTGTATATACTTTTCTCCACTTACAAGATTTTTGATGAAGACTTGTTTCTGGGAACTTCTTCTCTATCATCAGTTCAACCACAGCACTGATGATAGTCTTTATCAAAAATCTTGTAAGTGGAGAAAAGTATATACATAGTAACAGTTATATTTGTTACTTTGTTGTATTCACAACCAAAGACCTCAACTTCAAAATACTTTTGGGCGCCATTGTAAATAGGGCCAGATTTCTTTAATTTCACAACTTTTTTTCTGATGATGGCAGGGCGATACTGTGTAGAAAATATAATCAGCTTATAACATTTTGAAATTAAATTCCTTTTAAGAGTAATTTTTTCTTTTTTCTTAGACGTGTTTATCTGATAGGACATACTTTACAGGTTATAAATAATTTTTAATTACAAATTAAGATTTCTGTCATTTTTGACGAGTTTGTTTGCATTATTCTTAGATTAGTAGAATCAAGTTTCAGAACCTCAAAATCTAAAAATTATTGTACATTTATTGGAATGTGGATCACCTATTCATATTTTCTTAGACTTTTGGACTTGCCAACCACAGATTAATATGCCCAGCTAAACAATTTATGCCTATTCTAAAAGGACTAGTCCTCTAAAGGAATGTATGGTGAATCTACCTGCTGCTTTCGAGGTTTGCACCATGTTACAAAGCAGTCTTCATAGAGTAAAAGCTAATGTTTGAGGTAATATTTGTGTTTCATCATTCTGAAAGAAAAAACGAGATCTCTGCAAAACTGAAAAGCAAATTGTTAAATTGGAAAATGCATTGAACAAAAACAGTGATAGATTGCTGATGTTTTATAAGAGCTGTGAAGAAGAGCTGGAATTGGCAATATTTGTTTTAAGCGTGTCATAGTATCTTCTGTTAATGTTGAAAAAAACTTATGGTTTGGAATATCATTACTGGTGATTGTTATGATCCTGAAAAGAAAATTTGGTTAGCTTAATAGACTGTTTGAACAGAACCTAATTCAAGTGTTGTTAAGATGATTGATGGTCTTTTTGTAAATTGAGCCATATTGTTTCTATAGTATTAGAACATAAACATACCCTTACTGCCGATGGATACACAAATATCTTTTTATTTTAAAATTTTCAAAACCTTTGTGAAAAATGCTCTAAAGGAAAAATAATTTTACATCAAGACAGTGTTCCATTGCATACAGAAGAACTAACAACTAAGTATCCAGGTGCTGTAAACGTTATCATGGAGCATCCATCATACAGCTCTTTTCTAATACCTTTTGATTCTTTTGTTTCCATACATTAAAATTAAAATGCATGGGAATCACTTTTTCGTCATCAGATGAGAGCTGGTTTCTACAGTGTCTTTAAGGAAGAGTGGCTTTAAGGACTTGTTTCATCAAATGCAAAAATCTGCTGTTGTTAAAGTGAATATTTTGAAAGGCAATAAATCATTTTTTTTTTTTAAATCAATCCTTATTTGGCTGTCTAAAAAAGATTCGGTGTTACCCTCGTGTTATAAAATATATATATACTGTCTCATAAGTAATGTTTTTTAAGAAAAACAATTATTTGAAATGCATTCTGACAAGCAATTAACTAAATTTTAAATTATAGGCATTAGATTCTATGGTCTTGAGCCATCGTTCAGCGAGGATTTTTATCCCACAATGTTACCAGTCTCTGGTTTTTTATGTGGATCAAGCTACTATTTCAAGGTATCAGGATTTCGGTAATATACCCATTTTTCATTACAAGTGACAACTCTCCTGACAAATCTGTCATCAATGGGATTACAGATAAGCTGACGACAGATACCCTCTCTATGTTCAGCCTGTGGATGTGTTAGTTTATGAGGTACAAATATGCAGCTTGTATATGATTTTTCTCATCTCTTAATGTGGCATGTGGCAATGTATGGTATCTTTTGATGCACCCAGTTCTTCTGAAAGCCTACTTTTTTTTTTTTTTTTTTCTTCTGATTTTCGTGCAAAACTTGATGTGTGTCCTCACTATTCTATAGTTTAGGTCTTCCAGAACATTATAAATCTTTAGCGTTTTCGTCTCCATTGTTGAAACGTTGGAACCATTGTTGTCACATGCTAACAATACCTTCTCCTTCCACTTCACATACTATAGCTATGGCCCGGGAAGTAGTTCTCTCTTCTTTAATAAATGTTTATTGTGCTACCAGAAAGAATTGCAACAAGAAGCAATAGTGTCAGGTCTTCAGAGATTGTTATAAAATGGATTTCCCACTTATTTTACATGATATGTTGTATATTTACTGCACTGAGCATTTTGCACATTCTAAATCTTGTATCATCACAAAATTAATATGATTTGCTCAACAAGGAGAAGTTTTACGGTTCCAGTTAAGAAGTTTGTGAAGTATGTGTTTGTGCAGCCAGTATCAATCTAAAGATTCACTCTCTTTGAGGAACTCCCCCTGTGCAGTGAAATAATAAAATAATAACGTAGTTGCTTGAGAAACAATATGCCTGTTTAGTAATAAACACTACAATTATAAATATTAGAAGGATGAAGTACTAGAAGATGGATTTAAACTTTGTCATTATATATAGAATCAAACTGAAAAATTCAATGCCAGGCTGGGATTTGAACCACAGATCTCCTGGTTTCTGGCCATGGCATTAATTTTTTAGTTTGGCTCTATCTATCCAAAACCTTAACCTATACACAGATAGTGTGAAGAAATGATTAATTTCCATTGATTAACTTAAATAATTTGCCATTATTTAAATATTATTGTAACTTGCTAAGTTGTACAAGCAATCAGAAATTGTGAATGGATTAGTGACCTTCTACTAATACGTTTTTGCTGAGCTGTTTTGTCTCCATTGTCAGCTGTAATGTTTGCTGTAAAGTGCTCTTTGAATAGATGGCAGCACAATTAATGCTGAAGTAGACGATCATCTTCCAAATGTCAGTTGACATTTTAGAAACATGTTCTGTTGTTCTCCGCAGTCTACAGGTACTACCTGCCTGACAAATGAGTGCAGTTGGTTGTGGAGGTCAGTGGTGTAGCATGTCCCATTTAGAGAGGTCAGAAGGCAGGTAAAATTTATATCTCATGCCTTTAAGTATTCTCCAAAACGTGTACCTATACCTTAAAAGGGATCTTTTCTTTAACACATTCATAGTTTATGTATTGTAGGAATTCCTCTTTTCTGATCGAAAAACTTAAGAAAAGTTCTGCACACAACACATTTTTCAAACTCATCAAGTTTGAACCTTTTTGGAGGTGGACGATGTTGAAAGTGTTTCTTTCTTAAACTTTAAATTTTGAATCTCTTTCACTATACTATGTATAGTTCATCGACTGCTGTTGTTGTAGCATTATTTAATGTAATAATTAGACTTTTACAAAACTGTAATACATTATTAATGTTCTACTTTGTGAGTATATCACAATGTTTACATTTGACTGATTCGAACCCATTCACTATTGGAGACTAAACTGCTGTACAGGGAATGGTGGCATAATACTGCTTATCTGTTTGTGTTTATGCAAGCTTCCATTGTTGTCTGTCTGCATTCACTCTTGAGACAGGTAACATGCTAGCCTCTGGTTCCCAATGTTTCAGCTTCACATCTGGCAGGGAGATTCTTTTTGGGGTGAAAAATACAGCATGGTACCTTTGGAAGGGAAATAGAGCTAATTGTCCATTACAATTTATGGTATATAAAAGTACTTTAAGCTTGATAATCAGGCCTCTCAACAAAACTAAGCTATCTCCATAGCAAGGAGCATAGTAGTTAAGAGTGTCTGTAAACAAAACTTAATTTATTTTTGAATACGTTCCAAGTGAAAATTGAAGTATAATTCAGTCCACTTACAATTTCTTTTGGTATTATTATTTCTATTATTATTATTATTATTATTATTATTATTATTATTATTATTATTATTATTATTATTATTATTATTATTATTATTATTATTATTATTATTATTATTATTATTATTATTATTATTATTATTATTATTATTATTATTATTATTATTATTATTGTTGTTGTTGTTGTTGTTTAACATATTACAAACCTTCAAATTATATTTAATACAACAAGATCAGTAGAAAAGCCAGTTTTCCACAGCCATGGTGTCATAGGATCAGTCATAAATGCTACTTTTTGGATGGCTGATTAAAAATATTTTTCAAATTAGAATTCTGTTTATTTACAAGGACCGAAGGCTTTGATGCTTAATTGATGTTAATACCAGGGGCGGTTCTTCCTTGATGCATTTGAATCACCAAGTCACCTACTTGTCTTTTAATAATGTACATGGTTATGTTTTATGTTCTAGCATTTAATTTTCATTTATAAAAGTTCTCCAAATTATATTTTGTAATGAAGACGCACTCTTGGCACCTGCACGTTGATAATGCAGCTAGCTTTCTTCCCCACTAGTGATTCGTTATTAAAAGGCCAAGGTGACCGTAACACACGTGGTGAGTGAGGAGAGGTTGGAGGGGCAGAATTCATTGCTGGTTACCATGACTATGGATTTGATTCCTAGAAGCCATATATTCCACCCCAACTCGTGTTGCCAACATAATACAGAATTTTCTTCCTACTGTTTTGTTTATTTGAAAGGAAATTTGTTTGTACAAGTGCTAACCTACTTGGAGCAAGCCCCACGTGTATGTGCTACTGTTTATTATCAGTTTGCATCCTGTGTAAAAACTTAATTTTTTTATGTGATCAGTGATTACTGTGTGATATATGAAGTGTTCTTCATATTTAAGGGATTTACAATGAATCCAACACACGACTTGGTGTGTTCCATTCCCCAAAACACCCTTTTCTTTATGGAAAAATGATGACAAACGCAACATGGTAAATGTCGGTAGGCCAACATCAGTGCTATGTTTAGAAAAACTTTGTGGTAGAGCATCTTCAAAATACACCAAGACGTTTAAGACTCGTTGGTATGAGGAACATAATTGTGTCAGATGAAAGGAGCTGGGAGAAAAACACTAATAAAATTGCTGATGCTCTTTGGGAAAGCTCATGTCTGTATATTGTAAAATACAATGAGAACGTTAAGTTTAACAGGCTTTTCATGCAATATCCCATTGAGAAGTAAACGAGAAATGGCATTTTGTGCACATAGTGAAAGTGAGGACTCTTTGAACTCATATACAGAGGGAAGACCCATTGAAATTCAAAATCACTATTCCAGTATAAAATCTGGTTTTACGATTCTGATTTTGCAAATTTAGGTGAGCCAATTTTCCAAGTCACATATTCAATTTACCCAGAGCTGTGCTTGGTTGATACGTAAATTATTAATCATTAAGATTAATAGTTTGCCAGAGGAATGATAGGTGGATAGAAAAATAATTGAAAAACTTTTTGCATGTTAAAATCAATTCATAATATAGAAGTGAAAGTTGAAAAATTGTCAAGAAATTACAGATCTTTAGTAACATCCATGTTGAGCAAAAGGCAATTAAAGTCAGAGTAGCTAAGGTAGTTAGAGGCTTGGTGAATTCAGTCAACAACAAATCCATTAGCTCAAGGAAGTCGAGAATGCAATTTGCCATTTAAGGAAATTAGAAAAACAAAATTAAAGTCATAGAATTTTGTAGATCAGAGTGTAAACATTGCATTTCAGGTATGAGATTTGGCAATATATAGCTAGGAATTTGAGTAATGTTGGCAGGACTGATGTTGAAAAAGAGTGTGTAGTTGTAAAATTTGTGTCTTTTGTTGAGTATCTGCAATCTTACTGAAGTTTACTGTAATCTATTATATGTAGGCCATAGTGCTAAAGACAAGCACATATTTGGAAGTAACCACAAGAACATTCTCTGCCCAACATTAAAACAACTTACGCCTGTCATTGTCTCTGTCTCCTTTTGCCCATCACTTCCTCCAGAGGCACCACCTCTTATGAGGCACAGGTACAAAATCATACATTGCTGCATTGTCAAATTCCATGTCCAGTTGCATGTGGAACTTTTTGCAATCCAAACAGTTGGTTTCTATACTCCGAATGTATTGTCTGGTGAAGTGTCATCTTTTTTGAACTTAGCATATTTATCACAGATTATTTTGAACTTGGCACATTTATCACAGAGTGCCTGTTTATGGAAACAAAGATGATATTTGGTTCTCTAAAGTCTTTCTGAAGTTAATAAATGCTTTTGAGATAAGTGAACTCCTTATAATATCTTGCCATTATCTTTGTCTGTGGTTAGGGTGCTTCTTTGTTTTGCTGTGTTATAAGTATAATTTTTTACACAAGAATTTTGTTGTATCCAATTTTTCTGTGATGTGAATTATAATTCTCAGTTCATTTTTTTAATCTGGTTTGATATATTGGTAAATTGACTACACAAGACTATGAATTATTGAGTCAAATGAATATAAACTAACAAATAGTTGCAAAAAGTTACCTTTTAATAAATATTTGGTACATCTGCCAAGTTAATTAAAAAGGTTGCTAATTTTCCTCTTTACTTTAGAGTATTTACTAGTCCCAATTTTAATCTATTGTATGCAAGTATTTTACCTCTGTACAGTAGACCACTGTTTTGCTAAAGGTGCTCTCTGGTGGTAAATTTACAAAGGGCCAGTTGTTGGAATGTGTCACAGATAACACTTGGCTATAATCCTGCAGTAGGGTTCATTTATTCCTTCCTGTTAGGCACTGAGTGACATCCACCAACAAACCTATCACCCAAACTAAATCCCAATGATGTTCGTCCTAGACACCTGATTCTTGCTTGTGGTGATGGTTCCTGGGTGACCTTTGACATAGGACTACTTTCATACTGTAATGTGTTAACTATCTATTAACCACATCAGCTATTAGTCCAAGAATACTTGTAATTAAATGGTTTAAAAATTCCAGCCTTGAATGGATTTTAATCTCACTTCCCTTGTCATTTTATTCTGAATATTTTCATTCAAAATAGTTTAATTAATGCACACCACTAGGTAAAATGATTATATTCTTTTTCTCAAACTTGCTATTAAAATGGTTAGAGAGAATATATGTGGTAGTAGTGGAAACAAAAATGTTACATAAGTGGAGCTTTGGTCCTCCAAAGGGATGGCAGAAAATACATATAGTACATAGAATGTTTTATAGAGGGATGTTAGAGCTACACAAAGCTTCATCAAAGAGAGCAGCTTTGACAGAGTTAGGCAGAGTAGTGGGGGAAGGTTTGGTGATGGAGAGAACTTGAAAAGAATGTACAACATACCATACCATTTAACAATTGGTCAGACAAAGTACAGGAAATTTTACAACAATTGGGATGAGGGAACTAGTAAGATTTTGGAAAAAGTTCGACAATGAGCTGAAGATATAGAGAATAAGAAATTTGGGCCAATTTTAGAGATAACAGTTATTCAAAATTATATTGAATAATTTAAATGATTGGGAAAGAGAGAAATACATGGATCATTATAGCAAAAGAGGAAGGGACTGGCTTGGCTGCAATCAGGAACATTCTTTTTAAAAGGTTGTACAGAAAATAATTAAGAAGGGTATGTAATGTGCAAGAAGTCATAGCGAATGTTACACTGTTTATTAGTATCTGGTGGGATATAGATTGGAGCAAAATAGGACAAATTGCACAAGGAAATTATTGCAATTAAGATGTTAATTAATACAAAGATAGAAATGATTGGAGAATATTTAGGAAAAATAAGAGAGAAATGGATCAGGGTAGTCAAGAAAAATGGAAAAATAAAACAAGGAAGAGGTCCATTACACAAATAACCAGTACTCCTATTTGAAGAGATAAGCAGCATGCTAATTTTAGGTATTGCAGAACAAGAATATTGAGTTGAATAATTTGTAACTATGAAATACAAAATAAACAATTCAGTTCAATATGTCCATAAATAAAAACTCAGTGTAATTTCAATAAATACTTCATTGCTATGGAAACTTAGCAAATGATAGATAATTTCAGTGTCATTTATTTTGTAATTTGTATAAATGTGTAACTCAACGTTCACATATTCCGCTCTTCACTATGTTTACGTTCTCTTAAGTGATATGACATCATTTGCTACAGAAGCATTCATACGGAGTGTTAGTTTCATGTCTTTTCTACAGCAAATAAACCAGATGTATCCATAATAGAAATCTTTGGTATATAAACATTTGTAATGTATCTTTGTTCAAAGCAATTTTTTTCCAAATCATTGATATTCTAGTTCTGTTAAATTATTTTAATAATTTAGCCTCCAATGTAGAGCATTTAATTTTGGTTTGTGAGATCATTGTAGAAAAAATAATTATATCAATAAATCAAATGAACTCTTGTGGCGTCTTCAACATATATTATGCTTTTTAGACTTAGGGATGCAGGCTCATAATGTAGAGTTGTTAGACGTGGGTTTCTGAGAGATGGCTTGTTGGCATACATCTTACAATAAAACAATAGATGTTCAACAATGTGTACATACATTGTCCACAATCATTAAGATGTTTGGCAGCTTCATATGAAAGAATGAACAACATTTTGAAGTTCCACAACAATGATGGGTTTGATTTCCCTTCATATTTAGTGTTTCAGGTCAACAATAGAATGAGCATCAATTCCTGTATCTTTTAGTGTTCCCACAATGTAAGTACACATTATTGAGCATGTATTTACTCTAAGAGTATATGCTGATGAACTGCAAGTGCTCCCATCTCTTGGAAACCAGACCAACACAATACTGTGCTTTAGAAAGCAGATTTGTCAAGTTTATGATTAAACTCTTAATATATAAGTAGTTGAAATGTTTGAACCTCAGCTGTGCAAATGACAACAACCACAGTACATGTATTTTGCATTTCTATTTAAGTGGCATTATTATTAAATGTGCCTGGAAAACCTTGCCATAACAGCATAGCTTAACTGCACTGTTAATGAAATAAAGAGCCATACACAAGTATTTTAAATAACCTTAAGTGTCTCTGTTAAGAAAGCCAGGCGGCTCATGAATAACTTTAAGATGTGTTTGTGCTTAATGGTAGCTGTCATGTCTGCTCACTCATTAATACAAATAATCTAAAATAATATATTGCTTATTTCACTTGTGTACAGTGCTGCCAGGCTGTTGTATGTATAACAATGTGCACACAGTAATTCTTACTCAGCATTCATTTAATACTTTGCTTTGTGGTACTTTTCAGAAGGGGTTGTACTTAAAATTGAAATGAGAGGTAATTTTTAGTAAGAAAAGATAGTGTTGAAAAGATTATTTGGAAAATACTCATGTATAGAACCTTTGTTTGAGTGCATGGCTTTTTTAATGTGAATTAACCTGACACTATGACACACACTGTTTGTTGAATATTCATAGTTCCTTATATTCATTTGAGTAGATTTTTCATGCAAAGTTTAACTGCAGTAACCACGTAACTTCATCAACTTTGTCCATGTGTGGAAATGATGTCCACACCTCTCTCATGTCTTTTAACAAATTTGCACTAAGACATTAATTCTAAAATTTCACTCTCTTTACATCTCCTTCAGTTCTTTCAAGTATGCAGGTTATTCTGACTGACTTTAAATGACCTAGTCATTAAAATATGACCCTTGAATGAGAGATCTACAGTTCAAATCCTGCTAAGATTGTCCTTTCTTATCGAGGCTTATTTCATGCTTCCTTCCATCCTCGTAATTAGTAAATACCCTAAACTGAGATCCAGAATGTTTCCTTTCCCAATTATTTGATTTCATGGGAAAGCAGTTTCCATTGTGTGTAGTGCCATAGTAGTAAAAGCAAGAATTAAACACTGTAATACGAAGTAACTAGCAAAAATGTTATGGTCCCCCATAAATAAAAACTACATATGGCAAGATCAGGAGACATCACTGGATATAATCTCCTAACGATGAAATTTTAAAAAAATTGCTTCAGTTAATTTTCGTATGAGATTTGCTGTAGCAGAATCTTTGTAACAATATGGATGTGTACATTCACTGTCAGACAATTCTTCTAGGAATGTGTGATTATATTCTCTACCCATTCACTGAATCTTTGAAAAATATAGGCTCCTTAATCTTTAAGCATTCAGAGCACACTAAACACTGTAACTTTTTTTGGGCAAACAATGTCATTTCATGTTTTATTGGACTCCAACATCTAATTGTTTTGTGTTGCTAAATGGCCATATAAATTAATATACTTTGTCTGTAGAACAAAATATTCAGTATCACATTCAGTATTCACCCTACATCGGTAGGGTGATCATTAACATTATCCAATACCCAGTTGTGGAAATTATCTCTAATACATTATTTTGGCTAGCAATTCCTCAATTATGCCCGCCTTGGTAGCATAGATGGTAGTGTGTCTGTCTCACATTCAAGAGGTCCCAAGTTTGAACCTCAGTCAGGGTGAGTTACCCAGATAAGTTTTTTACAGGTTTTTCCCTTATCCTGAAAGATGAATGTTGGGTAACTCTAAGCTCTATGGACCCTGGGCTCATTTGAGTTTCATTTCACTCCTTCCATTTATTGTCCGATATGACTTAACGTTGGAGGATGTAATTTACAAAAAAAAAAAAATCCCTCAATTACAAATTACAGTTATCTTATAGCATTTAATTTTTAAAATGTATGACATTCCAAGCCAAGGTGTCCTAACTTTTCTCTAATGGCATTGAGCTTTTCCTCTGCAAAAACATAGTGGTATACTTTTGGTTTCTTATCAAGAATTAATTCTGTTTATGTTTATGAAACAGTTCTCTGTGGGGCACATGAACTGCAGAGAACCTGGCGCACTTCTCTACAATAGTTTGTTGTCATATAAGAATATTTATTGAAGATTCTGTGTACTAGCATTACATACACTATAATGTATGGTCTCACAATACATTAATTTCTGTACAGCACAGAGTTTACTTGAAGTGATCAGGTGACACAAGCAGAGGAAACTGAACCAGTTTAAAACAGAGCTGTGCAAAGTAAGAAGGCACCATAGGTTGAAACAAAGGCTCTGTACTATATCTTAGTATTTCTTTATGTTGTTACATCATTGATAAAATAGAGCTACTAGCAATTAAAATTTTTGTCAGAGAAGATAAGTGTAATACGGATAAGTGTATTACAATTACTTTCTTGGAAGTGTTGAAAACAGTGTTGTTATGATAAATTAACTTTAAAGAGAGTCGATTAAAGACACTAGACAACACTTACTTTTAAATTTTTCCGGAACTAGTTTCAGAGGCTTTGCCTCTATCATCGGCCGGCTCTCGACTGATTCTCATTGGTGTAGCTGACGATACCTTGTCACAGGTCTGTAGTCAAATTTATATTGGAAAAACAAAAAGAAATTTAGAAACAAGAGCAAAGGAACACTTTAGAAACATAAAATATAAACAATTAGAAAAATCAGCAGTTGCCACACATTTTTGGGAAAAAAAACCACAACATAAATCCAGAACCAAAACTACTGAAACATACATCAGGAAAACAAGAACTATCCACATGGGAACAAATCTTCATTTCAAAAAATAGGAACAGAGTATTCAATTTCGACATCCCCCAGAAGGATTTGTTCAGCAAGATCCTTGAGCCGCCACCAGAGGAGACCTGTGACAAGGTATCGTCAGCTACACCAATGAGAATCAGTCGAGAGCCAGCCGATGATAGAGGCAAAGCCTCTGAAACTAGTTCCGGAAAAATTTAAAAGTAAGTGTTGTCTAGTGTCTTTAATTGACTCTCTTTAAAGTTAATTTAAGTGTATTACAGTTTATTGCTTCTGAGTTGGGTAGTTGGAAATTAATTATTACAACATGTTTGCAAATGCTGTAATAAATAAATAAGCTGATAGCTTGAATGCAATCATTAAATGCAGAATTCCACTAAAAATGTAGTTAGTTTTGTATGAAGTGAATGTACAAACAAAATACTAACTTACTAAATATTAAAGGCTTTTAACTGATTTTCTCATAGTGGAACATCTGGTCTGTATGTATCCATGACATAACTCACAAACCACTGCACATTGGGAATTCATATTTTATGTAAAAGAATTTATGGATGCTTACACTTAAGTTTTGGTTGAAATTGATAAAAGATGAATTATATCTATGCACATTGTACTTCCTCTGTCACATATGTACCTCATCCGCATTCCACTAAAACATAGAATGGTAGCGTGCCTGCCTCACATTCAAGAGATCCCGAGTTTGAATCTCGGTTACAGTGAGTTACCTGGATATGGTTTTTCCAGGGTTTTCCCTTATCCTGATAGATGAATATTGGGTAACTCTAAGCTCCATGGACTCATTTGAGCATCATTTCACCCATTTCATTCATAGTCCGATATGACTTAATGTTTGGTGTACATAAATTACACAACAACAAAAAATTCTGCTGTACCACAGAAAAGCTACCAGCTGACCTTGACATTCTTGGTGTAACCGAATATGATCTCTATTTACCTTGATGCCAACATGATGACATAAAGTTAAAAAAGTTATTCACTGTCATGACAGCCCTAAGAGAGCCAAGGCATACCAACCCGATTGCCGGCCTCATGCTCACTTATGCACGGCAGAGGTGGGTGATCATTCAACCGAGACGGGGAGGAGATGTGGTCAGCATCTTGGCATCCCCAGCCGGAACGTTGGTTTTCGTTACCAGGGCCGCTTACCTATCATAAGCTCCTCACTTTCCTCACGATGCTAAGTGGGCACTGGTCCTATACCCGGGACCTAAAATCCGCACCCCATAGGTGGGATCGAACCCAGGCTGCTTTCTGTTGCCAGGGACCAAGGCATGCTGCTGTAGCCTGCTACGCCATGGCACAGGACAACATGATGACATATGTCCATATATATTTATCAAAACACACTTATTTTCACAGTGAGTAAGCTTAAACCTCACACCCCCATCCCCACATTCAGCAAAAAAAATTAATATGTAACCATAACTTCCTCTATTCACTTAAAAAAAAAATTAATCTTCTATTTCTTGTTAATTATGATAAACCCTCAGCACATTTTGTTGTATATATAAGAAGATTACAGTAAGCAACAGTAATAGTGAAATCATTTCAAAGCTGGTTACTATGGTATGACTTTAAATTCCATTCACTTTGTATGCCCAAGAGACGAAAAACAAATAATGGCATCTCATTTGAGAAATGTATAGGTATTTTAACATATAAAACAATAATGCATATCTTGAAAGTTTTTAATTCCAAAAAGAGAAAGAAATTCTGCACACATCTACATTTTTTGCATAGCAAGATTTTTGTATATCATACAGTTTACCAATTATACAAAAGTCATCCAGAATGAAGATGACTTCAGATGCTATTCCAGAAAATTCAAGTTACACTTTTTATTTGTCATGAAAATACCTTAAACATAGGGTATTTTTAAGAGCATTTTTTCATGTAAGAGGTAGTTTTGGGTTAGAGAGATTTTCTGTTCATGTTGCATCCTTCGAAGAAGTTGAACTTAAAAATGAAAATTGTATTTAAATCTGACTTTTCATTTTGGAGTTAGATATTCACATACACCCCCTTTTTTATTATTATTATTATTATTATTATTATTATTATTATTATTATTATTATTATTATTATTATTATTATTATTATTATTATTATTATTATTATTATTATTATTATTATTATTATTATTATTATTATTATTATTATTATTATTATTATTATTATTATTATTGTTATTATTGTTATTATTATTGTTATTATTATTGTTATTATTGTTATTATTATTGTTATTATTGTTATTATTATTGTTATTATTGTTATTATTATTGTTATTATTGTTATTATTGTTATTATTGTTATTATTGTTATTATTGTTATTATTGTTATTATTATTATTATTATTATTATTATTATTATTATTATTATTATTATTATTATTATTATTTAGAGAGTCTCAAAAAGGTTTTTTCTAGTGAAATCTCAATATCTGCTTCTGCAACTTCCGTATTACAGAACATTTAGCAAATATTTTATTTTGATGGAAATAAATTAAACATATGATGTTTTTGATCAAAATCTTTACTATCATTTTCAAGGGGAAAAAAAAGAAAGAAACTTTGACTTTAAATATCAAGTCTGGTATTTATAAATGACTTTGGTTGTGAGTTATGTTGTTAAAATACATACACACAGAATTAATTCTAAGTTTTTTTATTGATTCAGAGGACCACAAAAGCTGAATTTTTGGGACGTTTTGGTATTGAATGTTTGGATGGAAGACAGTACTTACTGTACCTACTTGCTATAGGCAGGCAGTAGAGAAAGTAAATGTACATATATTTGCAGATACCATTAAAATATTGATGTAGATTCACACAGATGACAGAAAGGTAGTTAAACTGCTTGTTCTCATATCATAAAGAAGATGCAGAGCACATGTTATAATATAAATGTTTGGCAGCACTGGTTGCACTGGGCATGTGCTGGCTTAGTGTGAACGTGTAAACATGAAAGGTAATGTTGAGCATGGTGGCTAGGTGATGGGATGTTGTCCCCTGCACCACACCGACGCAGAGTGGAACCTCTGCGCCTCACAACGGAGGAGAATCCCCTCATCCAGCCTTCGGAGGTGGTGGTATCACAGCGGTCCGTGCTTACTGCAGAGCCTGTCCTCACACCCATAGGTAATCATACTGCTTGTCTGCAACTTTGGCTTCTTATGTTAGTTGATTAAGTTTATTTACTCTTTCCTTACAGGCAATTTAACTAGATGATGTACCTGGATAAACTGCTTATAGGTTGCCAAAAAATTACATTTTTGTTTGAGTTTTCTCTTGAATTTCATGTACATTGTGTTGATTGAGGCACAATAGTTTTATTAATAAAAATGGTATTGCATATTATAATAATAATAATAATAATAATAATAATAATAATAATAATAATAATAATAATAATAATAATAATAATAATAATAATAATAATAAAATTATTGACCATACAAAGCACCAATATTGTTATTGATTAATAACATCTGAAAAATAAATGAACAAAATTTGATTGTTAACATATTGCGATCAGCCTCAGTTTAACTTACACATCATCGAGATTATACAAACCTTTATTAATTAGCATACAGAGATAGCCACGTGGCGTCAGGAATGTAAGTCACGAGGTAATTTCTCACCAACTGTAGTTCATATTTGAAACACCTTGTCAAGGTGCTGGTTAATTTTTTCAATGCCACTGGCAGTCTGTTAAATAAAACTGCTGCCTTGGAAGTAATATTCCCCTCAGAGGTACTTTTATTTGTAATGTATCTAAAATAATAGCAGTGATCTTAATAGGAGCAAGCTGCTGTGAAAATTTTGTCTCATATCTTAAATAGTTTCTAAGATAATGGATCTTGAAGCTAATAAATATAACATTGTAGGATAATACTTTTAATCTTCACTTAAAAATAATTTATTGAGCCAAAGAGTTAATCCAACAACAAAATGTAAATGTATTCAATGTATGGCAGAGGGCTGTCCAAGACAAATGGGCAGGGTCCCAGTTCAAAGACCAAGCAGGATGTCTCAAACGGTTTTGTTTGTGGCTGAAATTTGGAAGGTCCAGGTTCTATTCCCATGGCCGACCTGACCCATGGATTTTTAGGGAGATTTTCCGTGGATCACCAGGCGAATGCTGGATAGGTTAATTACATCCCCTGAATTTCCTGTTCCTCCAGTTTATCTCCATTATCATTTCACATCATCTCTCATTTGGTGGTCTCTTTCAGGGTAGAGGTGTCAGCAGGTGTCTCAGCATTACACAGCAGGATGATGTGCTCTTTGACTGTCTCCTCCGGTAGGATGGTCGCCGGTTTCAAAACCTGGCCTGGTGGGGCCGTTTCCGGACCACAGTAGGGTAGGATACTGGTTGTTCTGGACTGCCAGGGAGTTTCCAACTGGTAAAGTGTGAGGAGCCTGCCCTCTGCACTGTCGTGGCTCTTTGGAATGGTCGTCCTCTGTCTCCCCTTGCCTCATATTTCCTCCCAGGGATGCCCCACTCTGGGCAGAGGTACAATATACCAAGTTTGCACCTCTGTGCTGAATTCCCTCTGTAGCGTAATTCAGTCCAGTCCAGTTCAGTTGAAAAACAGTCCAAAACATATAATGCTAGAACCAAATAAATTGAATTGAGTTCATTCAGTTTATTCTTTGTGTCTAGGGGAACATGTCAGCCACTGGTATCTGAAATCACAAGTTCAAGCGTAGCAGAGGGTAATGGATTTTTTGAGGGTAAAATTTCTTAGCATGATTGACTTTGGAAGGGAAATAAAGCCAGTGGTTCCATGTCATATATTAATGGTATATAAGAGAACTTCAAGCCTGATAAAGAGGCCTCTGAGTAAAATTAAGCTGTCTTTAACATCTGATTTAGGATTGGGCACTGAGAATTCTGGTGGTTAAAGACAATTCATAAATAAAAACTCAGTTTATTTGAATGATGCAGCTAAATGTATTCATGTCTAAGTTTTTTTTCTTCTTTTAAATGCTCTCCAAACAGGTAAAAAATTAAATTTATAAGATATCCAAACATTCCTTGAACTCTCTTTCTGAATAAGTACCATATGAATCTCACATTGCCGTCGTTTTCTTTGTGAAGGTCATCACTGTAAATATAAGTGATGTTTTATTTATTGAAATCATCAATACAATCTATGTAATACAGGAACACATTATAATGTCTGTCTCCAAATACACTGTGGTATTGTAGTTTTGTCAACAGGTGACTTGCACCAACCAAGTCATTTAGAGACTAAATTCTAATCTTTACTTGTGTTCTATTTATTTCTATAGAAACCTGCCTATGACATCTACTTCTGTGATACTTTGTTTTGTCTGAAAGGAGTAAAGTACTACAGAAGTAGCTTATTCTTGTATGGACATTGCAGTGTTGACTTGAATAGCAGTTTGCTTACTTTACGTGGGTGCATGCTGTCCTCTTTGTCCAGTTTGGGCAAGTTTCACTGAATTAGATTGGTCAGTATACTCGTAAAATATGCTCTGTATAAATGCAAGTACCCTAATGTTTATTTAACTTTACATTTTCGTATATTAAAAATGATAGGAAATGTTTTATTTATTGAAATCATCAATACAATCTATGTAATACAAGAACACATTATAATGTCTGTCTCCAAATACACTGTGGTATTGTAGTTTTGTCAACAGGTGACTTGCACCAACCAAGTCATTTAGAGACTAAATTCTAATCTTTACTTGTGTTCTATTTATTTCTATAGAAACCTGCCCATGACATCTACTTCTGTGATACTTTGTTTTGCCTGAAAGGAGTAAAATACTACAGAAGTAGCTTATTCTTGTATGGACATTGCAGTGTTGACTTGAATAGCAGTTTGCTTACTTTACGTGGGTGCATGCTGTCCTCTTTGTCCAGTTTGGGCAAGTTTCACTGTATTAGATTGGTCAGTATACTCGTAAAATATGCTCTGTATAAATGCAAGTACCCTAATGTTTATTTAACTTTACATTTTCGTATACTAAAAATGATAGGAAATCATTAAGGAAATGCATCCTTTTCCAAGTATGAATTTTGGAGTTAAATACAATCAAATTCAAATGTATGTCAAGTTAAAATATAACCAAATGAACTTGGAAAGCTAAACTATATGTGCCTTGACTCAGAAAATTGGCAGCCTATTATACTGTTGTAAATAATGACATCTATTTAAATTGGCCTGTAGGAAAGTGTAAATAAATTTGATCACATAGGAACACGTAAATTATATGAATAATTCTGCTTTTGTATTACAGTTGTAGAGATTTACACAGGATGAGGCATTTGCTAAGATTAGCAAACAATTTTTTTTTTTTTTTTAAGTTGCTTTTACTGGATTTTAATAACTAAAATACTTAGAAATAGAGTGACTGCAGTGAGGGAATAGTTTTGAAGACTATGTATTTTTTTTGTCCCGTTTTATATTTTTGTAAAGATATTGTTTTTTGTGAATTAGTGCATGGAAGAAGAAGCATGTGAATGTGTTGATTTAGCATATCGCATGGTCTTTATTAGTTGTGTTGCTTTTGGTGATATTAACTGCATGCAGTAAACTAGTTCGTAGTCTCTTTGATGAAGTGATATTTCATTTATATTATTTTATAGTTCTTTTTTTTAGTTATACTTAGACTGAATTACATAGTTTACATTTCTTGTTGCTTTTTTATTTGCTGAAGCAGTGGAAGCTGAAACTGTTTGTTTAAACATCCCATAATTTCATATTACATACTTTTCTTTCAGAACTTAAAAGTAAGTAATCTGTATGTGTGTGTTTGTAATTGCATTTTTACTTTCTCTGCTTTGCACATAGAAAGTAGAGAAGGTATTGCAAGATAGATATTAAAATTTTTAGGGAATACACATTTTAAATCTTTGTATAAAAATTACACTTTTAGAAAAAGGTCTGTTTGTGTGCGTCCGCATACATGTGAGAGAGAGAGAGAAAAGGGGGGGGGGACAAAACTGCATAACTCATTCTATTTGACTTACAAGGGAACTATCACTGTACTCGCAGCACTAAGCACCTGAAAATTTGATGGCATGATGCCTGCTGTATTATGTGCTGTAGGTGAGCCAAAAATCTTCTGTGGAGTAGAACTGTAATGCCCAAAGCTGAAGCCTGACAAGTGCTGCACACAACCACTTGCAAGTAGATGCTGGACATCCCTTGTCATCTCAGTATGACATGAAGTGGATGGCACTCCTTATGTATGCCATGTATAGATCGCTATTTGTCAGGTTTAAACAATCCCTCACATACAATACGGTGTCATTATGCCTATATGTTCCTACACATTCTGCACTCATTTTTGGGTACTTCCAGCTATACTCTGGACACAGGCCCACATAGAGCAGAGAAGATACCATCAAACTCTCAAACATGTACTACAGGTATGAGCATAGTCATAGTTCCTTTGTTAATATCCTCCAAGGGTTACTGATTTTTAACAAACCTCCCACATCACTACAAACTACACTTTACATGAAACATATTTCAAATGTCTTCAATTTTGCAAAAATTTCCTTTAATGGTTTTTATTAAAATACCTTAGTTAAACATATTTTCATGATAAATGAAATGTATATATTGAGTTGTTTTTTTGGGAATGGCTTCCTAAGTCTGGATGAGTTTTACATACCTGGTAAACCATAAGAGTACAAGTATTTCACATAAATTGTGTTTTAACAAGACCTTCATTTTTGTGCAGTAAGATTTTGTCAATCTCTTAAGATTTGCCAGTTGTACAAAAGTCATTCAAAATGAAGGGAACTTTAGAAGCAATCTCCAAAAAATTCATGATATGCATTTCATTTATCATGAAAATATATTAAACATATGGTATTTTAATCAAAATTCTTAGAGCTATTATTGAGAGAATCAAAATTTTTAAAAGATGTTCCATGTAAAAGGTAGTCAGGTTTGGAAGATTTTCTTGAAACTCTTTGTCGCATCCTTGGAAGATGCTGAACTTAATGCCAAGTTGGGTAATGTCATTTACAGGTATACAGATTTATATGGATCTTTTTGTAACAATGCCTGTTTTGGAAGGGGCCATTCTGGAGATCTCAAAATGTGTATTTGCAATGAAATCTTGACATCAGATTATTGAATGGCCTGCAGTATTTTCCCTACCTACAATGTAAATCATAGAGAAGGTAATAAAACCTGAGATTTCTTTTAAAATTGAACTTCAATCAAGCCATCAGGTCTCCGTGTTTGGTGTTCTGCATTTCCATAAGCTTAATATAAAAGGATATACCAAAGATATATGGACAGAAAGGGTAATAAATGATGAATTTGATGATGGTGAGTAACCTGGAATAATATAATTTGCAGAGCAACTACGTCGCAAAGATGAAGCAATACGATTGGCTTTAGCAGAGAAACAACAACTGGTGGCTGACATTCTTCATGTTCCAAGAGAAGAATTTGAGAATATCGCTGAGTTAGCAGGAGAACCATCAGCAGACAAAGAGGCTACAGAACTCATTCTGGCTGCAGTCAATCAAGGTAAACTGGTCCCTACTCTAATATTATATAATATTATCTTTCTTCAGAAACTACTACTTTAAAAAGGATATGTACTAGAATACTGATGCCAGAATTCTTGGCTGTTAAGAATAATAATTTTATAAAGAAATCTATCCTTAATCACAATTATGGTCCCATTCACGGGATCAACAAAATGTATAGCACCACAAGTAACCTGTAGTAAATGGTATATAGTGTTATGATAGACTAGAGCTTATCTATATGTCTATCCTTCATCATGATCATGGTCCTCCTTCATTGGACTGTAACAAAATGTATAGTACCACTAGTGACCTCTAGTAAATGGTATACAGTGTTATGATAGATCAGAGCTTATCTATATGTTTATCCTTCATCATGATCATGGTCCTCCTTCACTGAACTGTAACAAAATGTATAGTACCACTAGTGACCTCTAGTAAATGTTACACAGCATTATGATAGCCCAGAGCTTATCTGTGTGTCTATCCTTCATCATGATCATGATCCTCCTTCATTGGACTGTAACAAAATCTATAGCACACTAAGGTAGCTACAAAATATGAATGAACATAAGGCGGGGCTAGGCGTGGCTGTTCTATGGCTCCTAGCCAATACAGTGCATGCAACGTTGTACAGTTAAGCATGCATAATGGCTCGCTTTGCCGAAGCATGCGGCTAATTTCTTTGTGCACTCTCAAGATACCAATTAAAGAATTATTTTGTTTTTCTCATGTTACAGAGCTATTTTTTCTGAGGATTGCTGTCCAAACCCCATGTTTGTAGGACATCTGGTTTCGGAGATATGTAAAGATAAAGGCGCTTGACTAGAAAGAAAAGTATTAACTGTCAGTGAAGAAAAGCACACACGTGCTATGCTGCAGTTGCATTTTGTACCCCACATTCAGCAAAGTGGTGATCTTTTAAGAGCTCACACATGCTTTTCAAAGTTAGTAAATATATCGCTTAGCAAGCCTAGTACTGGTGTGCCTAGTAGTAACTGTGAAACAACTTGTAAGATTTTACATAAATAGGCTGCAGATATTCTTGTTAATGTGTATTCCTTTTTCAAACAGATGTCAGTTAAAGACATTTTCGAAAGTATAAATTTCGCTCAGAGTCGAGAATTAATGTTAGAAGCTTGTCACGTGAGTGCTCATTCTCTGACGAACATTGTTAAAGAAGGCAAACAGTTTACCAAATTAGGAGAAGTTTTCATATTTAGATATCCAGGGAAACATTGGGCAGCTAAAAAACGTGCTACCAACTTAGACAATTTTCAAAAGTGTGTTTCACATAGAGCAATTTATGGTTTGTATGACAAGGGTGAATATCCAACTGCCAAAAGGCTGACCAATTTAGTGAGGGGGAAAATAGAATATACGGATTCTTTATCTTCTATGCATAATATTCTGAAATCTCTTCGGTTCAAATATAGGAGAACCATTGGGGGTTGCAAATTTCTGCTTGAAAGAAGTGATAATGTTACTGCAAGACTAAAATTTCTGTGCACAATGCATAACATTAATACATGAGATTCATGGTGTAAAAATACTTCATGAATACACATTCATATCTTCCGTATTTATTAAGTATTTTAATGAAACAAAAATTTGTTTAAAGTCCATTACAGACAGTATACAAATATGGCATCATTAAAATAGAAACTATATTCACAAATCGTTGAAATGTTACTATTTTGTTTCACTGTAGCACTATATAGCACTAAATAACTGTGTTATTTCATATAATGCATCTAATTTTAATCATTTTGTTTTGTGTGCATATGAACAATAGCTGTGTAAGCGAATTGTTCTCCAGTTCAAGGTTTTAAGGTTCAGATTGTGCAATAATCATTGTGTATGCACTCACACACATGCTGAAATATTAAGTGAACTTCTCTGTCAGCATTGTATCACTGTACATCTCAGCATCTGTATAATACTTGCTAGGTGGAGACAATGACAGATATATCTTCCATCTGTGTCGCCCGCTTGCCATGGAACTGGCATCATCATCATCATCATCATCATCATCATCATCATCATCATCATCATCATCATCATCATCATCATTATTATTATTATTATTATTATTATTATTATTATTATTATTATTATTATTATTATTATTATTGTGATATGTTATATAGTTGTGTAATATTGTGTGCTTTTTTTAATATGTAATATAAATTTTACTGATGTATCCATAAAACATGTATTGTGTTACAAAAGGATGAACATAAATAAATGAATTAAAAAAATGTAGGATAACCATATTGGCTCAACCCATGTTCATTCTTATTTTGTAGCTACTCTGGTGACTTCTAGTAAATGGTGTACAGTGTTATGATAGACTAGAGCTTATCTGTGTGTCTTTCGTACGTCATGATCATGGTTCACCTTCACTGGACTGTAACAAAATGTATAGCACCACTCTTGACCTCTAGTAAATAGTATACAGTGTTATGTGTCTATCCTTCATCATGATCATGGTCCACCTTCACTGGACTGTAACAAAATATATAGCACCACTCTTGACCTCTAGTAAATAGTATAGTGTTATGATATGTGCCTATCCTTCATCATGATCATGGTCCACCTTCACTGGACTGTAACAAAATATATAGCACCACTCTTGACCTCTAGTAAATGGTATACAGTGTTATGATAGACCAGGGCTTATCTATATGTCTATCCTCCATCATGATCATGGTCCTCCTTCACTGGATTGTAACAAAATGTATAGTACCACTAGTGACCTCTAGTAAATGGTATACAGTGCTATGATAGACCAGAGCTTATCTGTGTGTCTATCCTTCATCATGATCATGGTCCTCCTTCACTGGACTGTAACAAAATGTATATCATTAGTAACCTCTAGTAAATGGTATACAGTGTTATGATAGATCAGAGCTTGTCTGTGTGGCTATCCTTCATCATAAGTTTAACCAATTTTAACAAATATACCATTTATATACCAAAAAAATCTCTGGTGTGTGTAATTTATGTTGGGTGATTTGCCCAAATAATTATTTTTCAAAGTTGTCCAGCATCAAACGTATTTTTAGCTTCATTGTTATGTTTCATGCTTGTGAATTTCAAACTATTAGTGTGATAAATTTTACTCTGTTGGCTAACCTGAGCGTCACAAGTATTCAGTAAACTTGGTTTTGTAATAAGTTTGATCATCTAACCCGTTATCTTGACTTTGAGCCTCGCTCCTGAATTTTTTTGGCAGAAGAATTAAAATATTATTCCTACTGACATTGTGTTATGAATTCAGTTTGTTATTTTGTCTTCTTTTTGTGTGTTTACCATTATCATGATGCTGTTTTAAGGTTAGGTCTGTGTTGCGGTTATTTCTTTGTCTGAAGTTTAGCAAACTTATTTTGTGTGGTATATGACATGTGTGGCCAATGTGGCCTTGATCATTTATTTGTGTTTGTGAGAATACAATTTGTACATACACATTACAATTCAATCAAGATACTCATTGTTATGTAAGTTAACATCTGTTTCATTTTTATGCTTAATTATATTTGGAATTTCATCTTCGTTATTTGTCTGTGATACAGTCTTTTCACCAGTTACTTCTCCTAGATTATATTTCTGACAATTTTATGATTCTTTATTTATCTTTAATTGTACATCTAACGTACTTTCACCTACATATTCTTTCTCACTATTCTCTGATTCTTCATCTATTTGTAATACTATTTTACCATTACTTAATCTGCGTGCATTTTCTTTCTACTCATTGCTACTTTATTTATTTGTAATAACTTTTTAACATCATTTTCATCTTGGTTTTCACCTACGCTTAGTACTAATATTTCTTTATCTCCCCTACATAGTTTCTTACTTGATTCTAATTCTTGTTTCATATTATTTGTATATCTTTTTCCATTACTTGTAATACATTTTGTATTGAATTATTTGTACTCCTTTGTTACTTGTGTTAACCTAACACTGCATTTTCTTATACTCTGTTTGATTCTAGCTTAGCTCTCATCTATTGTCTGTGTTAATCTAGCCTCCAGACTACTTGAATAATTACTCATCTTCTGTCTCAAGTTTTGTGTTAATCTAGCTTCCAGATTACTTGACATTTGCAATAACTGTTTTATCATTTCCATCATTGACTTATTGTCTTTACTTATTCCTACTTCTCTACTTTTTCCTATCTCATCACTAACTTGTACTTCCGCTCCTTCCCCTTTGTTTCTACTCTTATTTCCCAGTTCTGTTCTACCATCCATTTTTGTAACTATTGTTCTCGTTCTTAATAACATAAGCTCTTTTAAATTTCAATTTTATTGCTTTTCTTATTTATATTTTCAGTTTGTACTCACTTATCTTCTTTCTTCTCTCTTGATTCCAATTACCTGTCCTCTATACTCAGTTATTCTCCTTCCACGACGTCATGTTCTCTTCTCACTCTTATTTGAGCCCGGCTTTCCCATGGTAGCGGAAATGTTGGTGGGGATGGTGCGATTCTGTGACAAAAGATACTGTGTCCTGTCCTTGGGAATGGTGCCGATGTTCCAGGTCTCGCAGTCATTTTAATCTGAGCTTTTGCTCAGATCCGGCATCTCAGATGATCAATTCCTTTAGATGTTATCCAGGGCTGTTGCTCCAGTTGTTGCATGAGAAAAACTCTTTGAATTCAGGCTGGTCTTGAGCGAGGGAATTAACTTTTCATCTATTGAGGAAATAATTCCATTTTTCTTTTTAAATTAATATAATTTAAATCTTTTAATTTTGAGTATCAAATTTACAGAATACATCATAATGTAGATATACAATAAACTTAATCAATGTAATTGAATTGCATTTAGACAGAAATGGTGAATATAGTTTATAATCTCTATAGATCTTTTTTCTACATGCCGTTCCGACACAGAATTTTACATCTGTTGCCTTTGACGTTACACAGTCAGAAGAAGTCTGTTCCCTTCAATGTTACACGATCATTAGACACTGTCTTTGCAAGCTGCTTTTCCAAGATTATTTATTTTTCTCCTTTCGTTGCTATAACCACCAATACTAACACATTACATCATATCACATACACATTGCATCATATCATGACCCACTGAATTTCACACTTTAATTTCTTATGCATATTAACTTTTCCATATCAGTCCTTAAACCACCATTAAACACATTTAAATATTTTCAACTCTCGGAACCTAAACCAAAACAGTTGTAACTAATGTGTACATTGTTGTATATTAATGTTGATTATTGAATTGTGGTGTTGCTTCTTTTGCAGCCAATCAATTGGCATCAGTTCTGAATGAGGCTCTAAGGGTGACAGAGGAAGAAGCAGTAACTGCTTTAGCAGAAGTGGTACCTGGTAGTTCGCCGCGTCCTGGCAGGAGGTTGGATCGATTACCAGGTGTACCAGCGCACAAGTTGCAGGGAATATCCGTAGCCCTCAACACTCAGTTGACACAACTGCTGGTTAGTAACACCCTACCTTCCTGGGCTAGGTTTGGACCTCAAAATAAAGACACAAAATATATAGAATATTGGCCTGAAAATAAACAATACTTTTGGTCCAAATTTCAGCGTTGCAGCATTGGGTTACAGCTTATATATGCTACCTTATCATTTTACTATGAACAATACAAATTTTTACTGGAATTTTGGCATTAATGTTGTGTTTATGGTTTTGTTAGCTTTTGCATAATTGAATTCAGTTTTAGAAAGAAGCTGCACTCTAGTAAAGTTTATCTTTTACCATAATGTATGATCATGTAGAGCAAACATAGTATTCAGCGCAGTTATGATATTGCAGTTGTACTTATACCAAAACCACAACCATCAATGAGGCCTGAACAAAGTATGTGATGTACCATGTGCTAAGAAAAATATATACATAGATCATTTGATAAGTCTGATAAAAAACCAATTTAATTTATTTTTTTAATATATATAGTGAACATCTCGCCTTATTTCTTGGCATGGTCTCCATAGGAAGATCCTAACGAAACGCGTTCTAGGTAAATACTAGCAATAAGTAGAGCATTGAGTATTAGTTCGACTCAAAATTATATTAAGAATGTGTTGTTTACTGGATAGATTTCCAGGACCTAAGTCACCACAGTTTCTGTAAAGTGACTTCTCAGTTTGTTCTAAGGATCTGAGTATAGCAACAAGGATGTCATATGGCCAATAAGACAGCCGTCATTTGTGAAATCAGATCTGTGATTCGTTTTCTGAATGCTAGGAAAGTGAAACCAATTGAAATTTATCAGAAAATTTGCGATGTTTATGGACAAAATGTGATGAGTGGTGAGAAGATGGGTCCGACAGTTCAATGAAGGACGTAGTGAAGTGCACGATGAAGAACGAAGTGGGCGTCCATCTTTGGTTACAGAAGAACTGGTTCATGCGTATGATGACAAGATCCAGGAAAACCACAAGTTTACAATTAGTGCTCTCGCTATGGAATTTCCCTAAATCTCACGATCACTAGTTCATGAAATTGTTACCGAAAAACTGAAATTTTGTAAACTTTGCTCACGTTGGTTACTGAGCAACTCAAAACAAAACGGATGGGTAGTGCAGTTCAGTTTTTGACGTGCTATGATGAAGGCGGTGAAGAGTTTCTGACACAGATAGTTACAGAAGATGAAACTTGGGTTTCTTACGACACCCCTGAAAGTAAGCGTCAAGCAATGGAATGGAGGCACACGTCATCCCCAGCAAAGGTTAAGCCGAAACAATTATTTGCACCTCGAAAAATGATGTGCCTAGCGTTCTGGGACAGGATTTCTTACCGCGTGGTCAAACAATGAAAGCAGGTGTTTATTGCAAGACACTTAGGAAATTGCGCCGTGCAATACAGAATAAGCGCCGAGGAATGCTTTCAAAAGATGTGTTTCTTCACGACAACGCATAAACACACACTGCAAATGCAACGAAAAACATCCTACAGGGATTTGGCTGGGACATGTTTGACCACCCCCCGTAAAGCCCTGACATCGCTCTTAGCGACTTTCATCAGTTTTTGCATCTCAACACTTCAACAATGACGAAGAGCTGAAAGAAAACGTTTCCAACTGGTTGAAGACACAGGCGGTAAATTTCTATGAAGAAGGTATACAAAAACTTGTGCCTCGCTATGACAAATGCCTGCAAAATTTCGGCAGTTATGTGGAAAAGTAGTTTAAGAGTTTTAGAATTTTATGCAATAAATAATTTTCTGCATCTGTACACAATTTAATTTTATTACCAAACAGAACATACTTTCTGGACGTACCTCGTATGTTTCAAATGGGAAGAGTTCTGGACCACCACCAATCAGATGCATTAGCACACTCAGTGTTGCCACCTCATTACCCCCAGTCTTTTCATATTTCCATCTCTCTCACACATTATCGTAGACTTTGGTGCCAAACATAAGGGAACCCAAGTCGAATGTTCCAAACTTTTATAGTAATGCAGCTGTTGAAATCATAATTACAACATTTGCATATTATGCACATGTTTTAAATGATGTAATTAGAGTTTATGATTTCCTATTTTTCTAATCCAATGGAACTGCAAGTGGCTCATCCATAAAGCTGTGAATGTCACTTACATCAAGAGATAATTCGTCATGTTTTCATCACCCGAGTATTGCAAATCGTAGGCTCCAAAATCTCATCACGTGCTATTTCTTTCCAAAAGTCGTCTTTTAGTTTATCTATGTATCTCGCGCAGTTTTCCCAGTCTGGTGTTACCTTCTGTTAAGTCGTTCAATGTCAGTTAGTTTAAAAGTAGGTATTATTTCTATTTGCAACATAATTTGAGCCCACATTAACTGAATCAACTCCAATCACGGCAATGCAAGCCTTAACTCGGAACTATCCAGTACATCTAACTATAGAGGAGCAGGCACTAATACAACATGAAAAAATGTTGTAGTTAAAAACAACAAAATGGGAGAAAAGATTACTACAAACAATCAAGATGAAAACACAAACATGTTTCCTACACAAAATTATGGAATTAATAACAGATCTGAATCTTCCTGATTCTAAAGAAAACATTTTAATCAAAGAAAACCCACTGACTTTTGAACCTATTAATATTCAATTAGATTTAGAACAAATAGTTACAAAATCTGAAACTTCCAAACCTGTACTAAAAGCATTAGCATTAGAAACTGTGAACAAGAGATACCCACCTGAAGAAAGGTTACATATCTACACAGATGGATCTAACTTGGACAACAACTCAGGAGCAGGATACCACACAACAAATTTTGATGCAGAAGTAACGGCTATTCATATTTCACTCCAACACCTTCTATACAGAATAGATAAATTCAAAAATGCTGTCATACTTTCTGATTCTAAAGCAGCATTATGTGCAATAAGTTCATATAAAATGAGGTCAATCCAAATTAAAGAATGTCACAAAATGATCCAACAACTTCAAAAACTACAGAAAAGAATTATATTACAATGGATACCTGCACATTGTGTAATAATTGCTGGAAATGAATCAGCTGATTTTCTTGCCAAAACAGAACAAAAGTAAAATCTTACCCTTTACTTCCATAAAAAGATTAATTAAAAGCAAATATAAAAACAAACAAAACCAATCAATATATAACAAAACCAAAGATAATAAATGGAACATTTTAATTAAAAATCCAGAAATTATTCTAGAAATCCCACGTAAAGCTGCAGTAGCAAATTTTAGATTACTTACGGAACATGATTATTTGGCCAAACACTTACAGAGAATAGGAATTTATACAAGTCCAAATTGTCCTCTGTGCAACAAAGAAGAGGAAATGACTGAAGAACATCTTTTAACCTGGGAAGCCCTACCTGCCGGACCCACTACACAGAAATATTGGAGAGCAAAAGAGCTAATGGCTTCATTGTCAAAGCCTAGCATTTGACAACAAAGAAGAGGAAATGACTGAAGAACATCTTTTAACCTGGGAAGCCCTACCTGCCGGACCCACTACACAGAAATATTGGAGAGCAAGAGAGCTAATGGCTTCATTGTCAAAGCCTAGCATTTGACAACAAAGAAGAGGAAATGACTGAAGAACATCTTTTAACCTGGGAAGCCCTACCTGCCGGACCCACTACACAGAAATATTGGAGAGCAAGAGAGCTAATGGCTTCATTGCCAAAGCCTAGCATTTGAAAACAACAACAACAACATCAATTTTCTTAAGATAAGTGTAGCTTTAGTAGCAAATATTTATATTTGTGTAATATTTATTGCTTCACTGTAACTAGCTTCATTTTCTACGTAATCAGTAGTGGAAGAGCATGCATGGGAGGACAAAGAAATCTGTACCTTGTACAAATGTTATGGGTAGAGAGGATGTGAAAAGTCAAAGAAAAAGGGTAGAAAGCAGAACAACAAAGTAGCAGCAGAAGCACTTCGCCTGTGAATTGGAAGAACAAATGCTTTTGGAATCTGTAGACAGTAGTAGAGAAGTAGAGTGGTAAAATGACAAGCTTAATTTAAATGCATGCTTTTTGTTTTTTAAGTGAAAAGGAAATAAGGAAGAGTTTGTAAATAGGAATAAATGAAGAAAGAAACCAGAGAAAATGGGGAAGGGAAATAATAATGAGAAGGGGATAAAGAAAGGTAAAGAATAAACGGATATAGAGCAAATAGAAATAAAAGACAAGAAACAATAGGTTCAGATTCAGATTTATTCAACACACAATTCATACAGAATATGGGTTTCATAAAAAAAAAGAGCTAAATCAAACATTATCACATTACAATATATAAAATGGGTTAAAGATATAACACAAGGTTGCACCGAGAGAAATACAGATAACACGGCATTTGCCTTAACAACTGAGGCAAACCTCAGAAAAAAAAACTGTCAGATATACAATTGCTTTAGATTTCTATATACATTATATTTACAACTGAGGTGATTACTGAAATATAGAAGATGTAGAGTACAATCTTTGTATTGGAGGTTGTTGTCAAGCTTCTTCCTGAGATGAAGTGCATCTCCCAGATGAACAGGAACCATGAAACAAAAACATTGAGGCGAAAAAACCGGGAATGAGGGCTTGTTTACTAATTTATAATTCTAAATAAACAAGTTATTTAGTGCAAAGGGTAATTAAAATTGGGTATTCATGAATTAATGAACTGAATAAAATGTATATTTTAGGAGAAAGTTTTTAACTTTATTTGTAAATGCTTTGATCTACAGAACTTTGTTGGTCTCTGCAATTTTTTTTAAATTAGGAACAATAATAAAGATGGACATGATATAAGCATGTCCAGTGATAAAATACACAGGTACACAATGTATTGCAGAAGTCTGTCTAAGATGAAATGGCATGCTTCCAGGACTGTCCATAAACTAATCAATTCAAAGGTGACAAATAAAGTTTCGTTAACAGTAACTGATGTTTACATTTTTAACAATATTCATAACTGTCAACAAAAAAAACTGTAAATGTGGGAGAACATATTAATATGGAAAAATAAGGACTGAAAATGAATTTTGAAATCCTTGTAGTAGATAATTTGGCAAAGAAGTTCATAGTTCCACTTACACTAGATTCCTCCAATCACACATAACAGTTTTATTCTGCTTGTAGGATTGCTCATTTTGTGATATTCATACTAACAATAAAATTCTCCTTTTTACTCATAATAAGTACTATTGAAAAAAAAAAATTGGGAATAGCTTCTCATAACCAATGATTGTAAAGAAATTCTCTTTACATCAAGTTTGATCATTAATTTTTTGTCAAAAAATGAAGAAATTGTTCTGTGCCATTAATTAATACATTATTATCCCAATAGACATTTTAAAAACTCTAATAATGTGATTGAATACAATTGCAGAAAATCATAAAGGATCGCGATGAAGAGCGTGAAAGATTGAGACGTGAACTGCAGAGGTCGAGGGAACAGCTGCATGTAATGCATGAAAGCCATCGTCGCAACCTTCTCAACAACACAGGTTTGGCCAGTCCGTTGCATTCACGTCCCAATAGTTTCATTTCTCAAGAGGGTTCCTGTGAGCCTCACCATGACAGTGAAGATGACACAGGTGAGTAGTGTAGCAGTGTTGTAAGCACGTTGAATGTTTGCTGTTCTTGATGCACTTTTATGATTGCATGGTTCACAAACACACATGTTCACAATATACTGGGAACAAAAAGGGGGATGTATATCTGCACAAGTATTATTAAAAAATTGAGTTAGTGTACTGAGCAAGTAGTTCTAAGTAGGATGGTTTGAAGGTCAGTTTGTTAGGAAGGAGTAACCAGTTTGTTTAGTTGCTTTGCTCTGTTCTAGCATCAGTGCAGACATGAGTGAACTGAACAAGAGGTTCCTTTGTCCCTTGTGCAAAGTATTATGATTTTTTTAATCTAAAGAAGGGGTTAAACCTTGAAGATTTTAACTCATTTGAAGGCAGAGTTTTGGGACCAATACTGTCCCAGAACTTGGGCCAGACAAATTAAGGGCAGCCGAGAAATTGTGCACTTGAAGGTCATGTTTGATGCCCAAGTTCAAATCTCACAAATGATAACATCCATGCCATTTGAGAGCTTATCGAAGTGATTATCGGTTCACTGTTGAAGAAATATCAGAAGTGGGTATCAGAAGTAGGTGTGCTTGTACTATTTATTATCTGTGACAAACTTTAGTGCTGAATGGGTTCCAAAATTTGTTATCACACCATCACATTTGATGAGACATGGGTCCATATTACACTCATTGCAAAATGGCAAAGAAAGGATGAACCCTGTTCAGTTAAGCCCAAAACCTCACTCTTAGGCAGACAACTTCTCGTGACATGAACTTTTACTATACAGGAGTTTTACTTCAAGACTTTTGACTACTTAGTTGTCCAAGGCACCCATATGTGGGATTTGTGATGGACAAAGCAACATCTGGGTATGTCTTCTCTTGGTTTTCCAGTTCCACCCACTGTTTATTCCATTCCTGTTTCATATGTTGTCCTCTGTGGTCTAGAAATAACTTTTCTAGCCTCTTGTCTCCGAAGTTGTAGATTCAAACCAATGAAAGGGAGTGGATTTTTTTGGGCATAAAAGTCCTTCTTTTCAGAAGGGAAGTAAACCTAATTATCCCATGTGGTAGAACCTCAAGCCCTGATAAAGGGGCCTCTGAGCAAAATTAGTTGGTCTTTCTATCATAAAGAAAGGGTTGTTAAGAACCACAGCAGCTCAAGAGCATCTAAAATTAAAAAAAGACTCAAACTAAACAATTTCATGTCATCTCTTACCTCACTTCAGGCTGATGATTACCCACCCAGACTACCCTCTCTAATACAGAGTTTGTCACATCATCTAACCCGATGATGATGATGATGATGATGATGATGATGATGATGATGATGATGATGATGATGATGATGATAGTTGGCGCTACAGGCCATGTAGGCCCTTGGCCTTCCTCATCTAACCCTATGCCCACTTGTAAGTCCTGACAGTGTAGTCCTCCATACGAGAAGCTATGATTCTTTCTATGTTTCTTTATAAACATAGAAAGAAGGATTAACCTATTAGCGGTAACGATGAAGCCTGGGGCTTAAGTACTTACAGCATAGTAAGCCACCACAAAAGATGCATATCTCATTGTATATGAGAACTCTTTGTGGTTTACCAGAAATATGCAAGTCAGTTGGAGAATTTAGTGTCATGATGGCACGTTGCCAATGGGTTTACTTGTACATTGTTTTTTCAAAAGAGATTCTGTAAACTTTATTCATTGTATAAATGTGAATTAAATCTATCAATTTGTTGTATTTTATGACTTGACCATTGCACAAAAATGTGTGTGTGTGTTTTTTTTTTTTTTTTCATTTTTACAAAATTCTCTTATTAGCACTGTCTACTTCAAAATACTTGTAGTTTTATGCTTTACTTATGTTTAATAAATATCATTGTATTAAAACAAAAAATTTATGGCAATCAGTTGCACAGTATATCTACAAGGACACAAGTTTGACTTATGAAACACAAAGTAAAGATAGAAGGAAAGAACAAATATTTCCAGCATTGTATTATCCCTTGTCTTAAGTTCTGGTTTGTTTTTTGCTAGATTCATCTGTTTTGGTCATCAGAATAGGTAAATGTAATGACTGAGAGTGAGTCACCAAGTGAGGCTATTGCTGTAGTGTATCACTAAATCAACTTCATTTATACTCCACACTGCATGTCACATGAGCACTTGTACTCCTTCCCTCAATGTTTTGCATGTTTTCATTTAGATACAAGAGTCAATGGAGCTTACTCAAGGAAATGTAGTCAAAGTCTATCAAGAACTGTAATCCAACAACTTTTGGGGACATGTGTGAGGCAATAAAATGAAGTTTCCATTACTTTCATTCCTTTCTAGCTTAAGGTTAAATGTGACAACTTGCAAAACTAAAAAATTTAAAAGTATTACATAATACAATTGGTTGTTTCCGGGCTGTTTTGCTGTGGTCTGTTGGAGTAAGAACCAAACGTTTCGTCCACAACTACGGTAGACATCATCAGTGGCGCGGTCGAAGCTTTCGTGCAGAGAGTTTGGCTGCGTCTGAAGCGTTCAGTGCCTGAGTCGCGCTATTTGTACTGGTAGTTGGGGGGCGGAGCCTGGGTAGTCTGGCAGTGGTGTCCTGTGATCGGTCCACGTCATTTTTGGTGGTTAAATGGCATTTCCTGTTTTTGATAACAGGATGCCAGTTCCTATTTAGTTTTAAGGCTTCTTCCTTTCTGTTGAAATTATTAGGATGTTTGTAAATTTCGATGGCCTCCCGCTGAAGTCGTGTGTGGTAATGTTCTGTGGTAGAAAGGATGCTGGTGTCCTGGAACTGTATCACATGCTCGCCTTCCACCTCAATCGCATGTTCGGCGACTGCGGACTTATCTGTATGGCCCAGACGGCAGTTGCTCCTATGTTCCTTGATTCTGATGTTGACACTGCATTGTGTTGTTCCAATGTATAGTGCGCCGCAAGAACAGGGAATGTGATATACACCGGCTGAGGACAGAGGTTCCCGAGGATCTTTCGCTGAGCGTATTAAATGGTTCAATTTCCTAGTGGGTTTGAAGACGGTTTTTATATTGTGACGTAATATCCTTTCTAACCGGTCAATAATATCCTTGAAATATGGCAGAAAAACAGTGCCTTTACTCTTGGGTTGCTCCGGTTTCTGAATGGTGGGCTGAGATCTAATGGGACGGACAGCTCTCTTAATATCTCGGATGGAGTAACCATTGGCGCATAATGCCTGTTTTAGGTGTCTGAGTTCACTTCCTAGTTGTTGCGGTTCACAGATGCGAGAAGCCAATCAGTCAGTCAGCAGTCAGTCTGTAATTGGACGCATGTGTATGAACAGCTGGGTCAGCTGTGGTCATTGACCTTGCAAGTTGTATTGTGTATGTGATGTAATTCTGGACTGCTGGTGTACGAAGTGTGTTTCCTACGGAAATAAAGAGTATTTTGAATTTCTGCAATTTTGATTTCTAATTTCACGAACTCACAGAGTCACAGTATCCAAAAAGTATCAAAAGTTCAACTCAATGAATTAGACATGCTTCGATACCACTAAGTATTGAAAGTATCAAGTTCATATTCCTAATTTCAACTTTATTTTTCTCTGGATAGATAGAGTCAGACTGAAAAATTCAATGCCATACGGGGCTTTGAACCACAGATCTCCTGGTCTCTGTCTGGTTGTTCTTAACCATTGAGTTTTACGGCGATCATGCCAGCACGACATTAAATTCTCCAACTGACTCATATTTTTCCTGGAGAACCACTAGGAGCTGTCATACACAATGTGATACACACCGTTTCTGGTGACTAACTCTGCTGGAAGTACTCAAGTCCCAGGCTTCATAGTTAATTGATGGAAATTAATCATTCTTCCATTAAATAGGATCTAAATCTTTCCTAGGAACATATAAGTTCTAGATGTTCTTGGGCTTCAAGCCAGGTGTAGTGATGAAGAGCCATTGACGTTTTGGGATGATGAATGATTGGCAACAAAAAGGGCTAGTATATATACTGTTGTTATGGATCCGGGGGAAACAAAAGGAGCTTCCGCTGGACGGTGGAATGTGGACCTCGGGTAAAGCACCTCTATGCTGGAGGCTCAACGTAGTGACGAAATCTGTCTTTTCTGAGCCAGTCGATCGCCATCTTCAAAACTGGTTTCCAAGCAGAACTGAACTGGAAACCAGCATCCTGGTTCAGTGTACTCTTCTCGGAGGAGATGACCAGAGCCTCCTTAACCTTTTGATCCCAGAGACTGCTGCATTTAGTCAATAGCTCTTCATCACTATACCTGGCTTGAAGCCCGAGAACTCTAGAACATTCTTCCACTCTTCATAGTTCTTGTTCTAGTTTCATTTCTTGGTTATTGTCAGCCAGCTTTAATCGATTAGTTGATATACCTAATATATTTAAATTAGATATATTACTCAGAAACTTAAACCAAACTATGAAGTTTATGAGGTGCTTTTCACTCAGCTAAAGAAAAGACCCTTTGCATTCCATATTTTAAGGGATTAGTGGTATCCATATGACATTAAGAAAAAAATAAAGCACTCGGTTAAATAATTTCTTATGTCTGGTGATAAAATAGTTACTTTAAACTCAAATTAATCAATATTAGTAAGATCTTGATTACATATATCATGTATAAGATGAAATAATGCAGAAGTTTCCCTCAAGCATTTTAAGATTTGTGCTGTAATTCACACATAATTAAGGTTCATCTTTTTAAATATTCCATGAATATGATTCTTTTTACTTTTTCTGTATTGGTTGAAGTAAGCCTATACAAATCTGTTAGCTCTCTTGTTGGTCATGTGCAAAGACATATACAATTTGTAACAATTAGATAGATAATACAGACAAAATATTAGCACAATATTGACAAAGAGGTACAAGTAGATTGGATAAAAGAGGGGGCACCTTGCAGCTTTACCTCTAATTGGATCTTTTGTGTATACACCTCTGGAAGGGACAGATTAGATTAAAGGAGATAAATGGGCTGCCAGAGCAGACATTGTATGTGGCAGAGATGTACAAAATTCCCATGCCATTCTTTGACAGAGCCAAGAAGAAGTTCCAAATTACAAGCTTCTGTTCCATATGCCGGCCAACATGCAACCACAGTCGTCTTGTAACATGAAATAGGAGAGGAGAGCCATGATAGAAGGTACACCACTCATGCATTCATCTTGTTGATCAGGGAAAATCACAGAAAATCCCATGGTCAGAGTGAGCAGCCACCAGATATTGAACTTGGGATCTCCCAAATACAAGCTTCATGTGTTACTCACTCGGTATATTAACATACCTAACATTGAAGAATTCAAATTAGGCTTGAAGAAAAGTGACAGGAAAAGAAAATGAATAGTGGTTGGACATGACTCATTCTGCAATATGAGTGAGTGTTACCATGTACAATGAGAAGAACACATGATAGCAATAGTAAAACATAGAAAAGACAAACTTTTAATAATTGAGAGAAAAAGAATTCTGAATTGTTGAGAAACTTTAGTGATACATATTCTACCTTTCTATTTATAGCATTGTGACATTAACTTCATTGTGTCTAAGAGGAACAGATCCTGAGGTACTGTAAGTGGTTTCATTTGCATCATCATAGTGTTGAAAACATTTTTCATAGTGTGCAACTTCTCTAATGTTTCTGTCTTCAACGAATCTGCTGCCATCTGCAGAATAACTTGCATAAAGCAAACAAGAACATTAACATTACTAATACGATTAAAGGATAAAAACACAGACACACACACAAACACCAGAAATTCAAAATTATTATTTTTCTCAATTTTTAAGGGCTTTGCTAGTTTCATGTTAAATTACAGTGCTCGGACTTGCTACGCACTCAGCCATGATCACACATAAACAATAACAGTGGCTGCATGATCATCATAATGAATACAAGGTTATTATTTATGTTGTGTTTAAATGAAACACAGCAGTCCACCACCGGTAAAGGCTGCTTCACAATAAACAACAATGACAAAATTGAAATTGGTTTATTGTGTATTAAGTACACATGGCTGCTCCTTATCATTTGCATATTTGATTGACAAATGCTAGTTGCTTTGTTCTTATTATTTCTCTGCAGTGTTTAATGTTTACATAGTCACTTTTCCAAATTCTCTTCTTTCCATTCTCTCATTCTCCCTTAATAACTTTCTTTCAGTGTTTCAGACCGACCTTCTTCTATCACTTTCTTTGCACACTTGTACCTTTTAGTTATAGCTCCTCCTACCTCTTCCTAATTTGATTTTCATTTGTTTCTTTATTCTCATTTTTGTCTCCTTATAATTTTCATATTGCTCTTATTTCCTTCACCATCTCTCTCTTCTTCCCCTCCTTTGACTTTTCGAACCATTTATTAAGCTTAGGATTAGTCATTTACACCTTTCCTTTTGTGTTAATTTTTCACTTTTCCCTTTGCTGTCATAAGCATATAAATTGTCCGCATACCTTTATAAATGCTGTCTCTTGATACAATTTTTCTGCCTCATTCCAGAGTTTTGTTCATGTCATGTTATGAATTGCAACCTTACTTCTTCCACTGATCCAATTTTCCCCTTTCCTCACTGCACCACATTCACATTTTTTTCTGCCCACCTCTTCTCTCTTGATTGGTTTTGTCTATATCAGCTGAATTTCTGCTTCTTTGTTGTCCAGTAATGGTTTTTGCTGTCTTATTCACTTTTGGCACATTTCAATTCAATTTATTCATCCCATATATTTCATACAGAGGATATGCCATTTTATAAGAAAACTAAAAATACACCTAAAAGTCTACTATATACATTACTTAAAAACTAAAATGCACATTATGTAGAAAATGAAGCTACTTACAGTGAAGCAATAAGTATTATACAAATATAATTACTTGTAACAAAAAGCTTCACTTATCTTAAGAAAAATGATGTTGATTTTTCTTATTAGTTGAATTAGTTGAAGTTGAAATCGATTTCATGAACGCCTCCTCCTCTTTTCCCCCTCTGGTTTTCTTTGACTGACAACGCAAACAAGAGTATTCTTTACATAGTTTAGTATTCTTTATTTTTCCTGGCAATCTCTTATACATGTTTTTACCGATACTTTCTAATGATCTATTGTTTAGTATTCCCCTAAGTGCAGTACTAAAATAGCTTTATTTCTTACAGTTCTTTTTACATGTACCCCTTTCTATTACATATTTACTAATTTCATGTATATATATACATGGAACAGTTAAAATATTATGCTTCTTAAATATCTGCCTGCTTAAATATCTTCTCTCTACATTTTCAATTATTCGGATAGCTTTCTTTTGTAATCTGAAAATTTTTAACACCTCTTTTGCATTTATATTACCCCACAAAGATTTTTTGTTGTAATTTACATCCTCCAACGTTAAGTCATATCGGACGATGAATGGAATGAGTGAAATGGTGCTCAAATGAGCCCAGGGTCCATAGAGCTGAGTTACCCGACATTCGTCTTTCAGGATAAGCAAAACACCCAGAAAAAACCGTATCCAGGTAACTCACCCTGACCGAGATTCAAACTCGGGGCCTCTTGAACGTGAGGCAGACATGCTACCGAGGTGGCCCCCCTTAAAGATATCCCATATTTTATATGTGAATAGACAAATACATAATACACTCATTTTAAGGTTTTATTATACATGGTTTGTCTAACTTGTTTCATTATATATCCCTTTTTTTTTTTTTTTTTTTTTTTAAGATGTTCTATGTGTTGCTTCCATCTTAAGTGTTTATCAATTACTACCCCCTAAAAGTCTAGTTGTCATGTCTCTGGAATGCTTTCACCATCAACAGTAATTTTTATATTTGTTGAAGACTTCTTGAGTTCGAACTTCATCCAGCATGTCTTATTTACATTTACCATTAAAGTTTAAAGTTGGATACAATCTCTCCATCCTTCCTGCTGTCTTCTCTTACAGCTTTTTCCCATTTCTGCTCAATCATCTATCCACAGTGTGAAGTTACAGATGTTATGTCCTTCTCTGCGTGATTATGCTTATTTACTTTGGTCAGTTAGTTGCCTCACTTTCTTCTGCTCATATGATATGTACTTATTTATATAAATGTGTGATTCTTTTAGTTTCTTGTCTGTCTTAACACTTTGTTTCTCAATTGCATGTTTGTGAATTTTGCTAAAATGTTCCTTTTCCCAAATCTAAAAGCATCACAAATCTGGTAATTTTTTGTTCTTATTCCCAATCTTCTTTCTAGCAGTTCCCATACCTTTTTTCTTGCGTCAATTCTGCTTCTATCTTCAATTCCTGAAATCACAACATAAAATCTTCTGTCCTCCAATTTCATCACTCTGTTTCTTATATCTTGAATCTGCTTTCTAAGTACCTCTTAATTTCTTGCAAATGTTTTGTCCTTTGCTTCGTTCCCATTACTTCTTCTAAGTTGCTCAGTTTTTCCATCCTTATATTCTTCCCTTGATTGCCGTCGTCTCCTAGTTAGGTTTTCTTCCCATTCTTGGAAGCATCACTGCTACAAGTGTACTCCCTTCCACTGCTCACTTAGTACTCAAAATATAAAGTTAAATTACATGTATTATAATATGAATGTTCATACTAACGGAAAGCATTCCCAAGTCCTGGGAGTGGGAAAGAATTATGATTATTTGTTCCTTAGCTCAGCATATTAAATATATATTGTTTAGATTCTTCTCTGCAGAGAATTCAAGATGACCATGAAACAGTTACAAGTAACAGTTACAAGTTTGGAAAATGAAACTGTAAGTCATTTTACCAAATTTGCCTTTGACTCCACCAGATTTAGTGAGTGTTGGTTCTTTTAACAAAAATGTCATGTGTAATTCATTTGTATGCAACTTGAAATGGGCTATTGCCTCAAAAACTACAAAGAAAAGCATCAAATATAGAAACTGCTAACAAAGGAAAGAAGCTTGGCACCACTAGAGAACTTAAAAATAGTAACAGATCTGCATAGATCTTGGATCTGTGGGAACTGATCATTATCTTGGCTGAATTAGAAGAAGGAAAAATATCATTGGTCAGTTAGAAATAAACATAATTGAAATGTGCAAAATCAACTTTCCACTTTGTTATTGATATGCATTCCTGTCTGTTCTCGTTAACAGCCTATTGTGAACCAAAATGTTAGGTGCTGTTTAACTCTCCATTCTTGTTTTGGTTTTCATTCTCAAATTATTGTGAACTCCTCAAACATATTCATAAAATAATCCAAAATGGGTTCAGATCCAATTGGTGAAATAGCTGATTGCTCCTAAACTGACTCCATTATAAGATTATATGATGTAAACAAAGCCAGCACCTGTGATTTAAGGGAACGGTCGTGCCATTATAGTGACCATGTGCACAAGTGTTGTTTTGATACTTACATAGCTTTATCTTGTAGAGATGGTGTTGTTTGGGTTCAACACTATGTAGTTACATTTTATCAAGTGATATAGCTATTACTGATGTATTACTTTTACTCCTTCTACCTAACTTGAGCCACTTGTATAAAAACAGTGTTCTTTTCTCTCCAGTACAGTTGGGTAGAGGCATTAGAAATAAGGATGAGTTGTATATAAGATGCATTCAAAAATAAACGAGCCGAAGACATAATTACAGAAACCAGTATCTGTATGTTAGAAGTATTGGCACTGGCTGTTGAGACACTTGTCCCACTGTGTCACAAGGCAGTGAATGGCTGTCTCATAAAAGTCCCGGGGCTGTAATATGAGCTGGTTTTGCACATACAGCTGGACGTTGTCATCACAGGTGAATCTTTCACCCCTCAGAACCTTTTTAAGGGGACCAAAAATGGCATAATCACAGGGAAAGAGGTCTGGACTGTATGGAGGGTGGTTGAGAACCTCCCATTTGAATTTCTGCAGGAGTGCCACAACTGTGTAAGCTGTATGAGGCTTTGCATTGTTGTGGAGCAGAATGGCCCCAGGGGTGAAATTGCCTGGTTGTTTTGATTTGATTACTTGGCGAAGGGTGGTCAAGGATTGCGAGTAGCTCTGGACATTCACTGTTGTCCCGTGCTGCAGGAAGTATATCTTGGTCAAAGAAGAACATCAGCGTAACCTTTCCTGCTCTTGTGTGGATGGCCTTGGCTTTTTTTGGTGGTGACAACCCTGGATGCTTCCACTGGAGACATTGTTGTTTTGATTCTGGTTTGAAGTAATGACACCATGACTCATCTCCAGTCACCACTTGTGCCAGGAACTCATTCCCTTCCCTAGCATAGCACTGCAGATGACCAATTCAGTGGGCCATTCAACATGCTTCATGGTGTGGTTGAAGACTGTGGGGCACCCATTGGGCACACACTTTGTGCAAGAGCAGTCATTCGTTCAAGATGGTGTGAACACTTCCAACGCTCAGTCTGACCTCGGAGGCTATGGCTTTCACTGTCACTCGGCAGTCCTAGGTAATGAGTGCATCAAGCAGCTGGACAATGCCATCAGTAATGCAGTGTGGTGCTCCAGACCGTGCATCATCGGCTAACGATGCCTGTCTTCCCCTGAAGCGCTTGTGCGATGCCTTGACCCTTGCAAGGGACATGCAGTGTTCGCCGTACACTTGTGATGAATGTCTGTTCCCCCTATTCCTTCCACTTTCAGAAAAAAAAAAAAAACAGCTCTTAGCTCTTCTTTTGACACCTCCATTTCATGTTTGCAATGCGACTGGCAGCATTGGACAACTGATGCATGCTGCTGCTGGCTTTGTATAGTCACGTGACATGCACGCATGCCCTCTAGCGACGGGTTGTGAACTTCCACGCTCTGGTCGGAACAACACTTTGTTACACATGCCACAATATTACCATCCTGTCACTGGTTTACGCATACCAGACTCCTGCTCCTTTCTTTTTGAAAATGCCCCTTATAGAAACATATCTTACTAAAAAACTACTTGAACGTGTTTTGAGGACCTTCCTGTGTTTGCTTATATGTAAAGATATATCAATAATGCAAAGTTTACCATGGAAATTTGTTCTTATAAGATTTGAGTATTTGGGATCATTGTTTACAACTGATAGCATTTTTGTGATTGTTGTCTCTTTCCTTCCCTTTCTTTGCAAAGAAGCTATCCTCCTTATGATAAATAGCACTAGTAACAAATACATTACATTCACTACCACTACAAGCAGGTACAGAGAGCCACACCTGTTTTCATTATTTTACTGCTTGAAGCAAAGCTTGGCATTGAAACATTGGTTAACTCTGCTGGTGATTGGCAATTTAGGACAATTTTCACAACTTGTAAAATGCATTCAATATAATATGCTTTTTATAATTTTTTAAAAGTTTTCCTTTGGGATGTGTCAGATATTGCAAGAAGTGGACATATTGTACAAACTGAATATTGACTTCCTTGAACTCTGTAGTTGTACAAGTGCTATATGTGTTCACAGTAATGCATATTATGAAACACAACACAATTTGACAATGTTTCACTATTGCATTTGTAATAGAGTGGTATTTTCAGTGGTTTTTTTCCCAATAAATATAAATCTTTGAAGTAAGATTGCAGACTAAATTTTCCTTGTGCAATGGTTATAAGGGTTAACCAGCCAATGGCATATCACACCCATATGCATGCTTTTGTTTACATCACATGTTCTTAGTATGGAGATGGTACTTGCTTTTTCATACCTATATGGTCTGGTACCCATAAGAGTAGCTCTCCTCGGCCACACTTGAAAAGCCCCAGACAAGTTGTAGGCTTTTAGTAGTTTATGAATTGAAAGTATAAGATATTTTATAACCCATGACCATCAGAAAGAGTAGGACCCTTCATTGGCGAAACAACTACTTAAGTCGGTTGAGTGGTTTTTGAGATTGTTACATCATACAAATTTTCTCTCTTTATAATATTAGCAAAGATAAGTAATATTCCATATATTGTTTCATACTGTGATTATTATAAACTTTAATGAATAAAATATTTTTAAGAAATAGATATTAGTTTAAATTTGAGTTGTGAATCTATTAAGGTAATATTGACGTACACATTTGGCATGCTGCTTGGAGGGAATGATGATTTTGTTGCCTGTATGTAGAATTGAGTGGCAGTAGTTTTGTTAACAGGTTTGCACAGGTCATCTGAACAAGACTTGGAGATTTTAGGATTGCGTGATTTGGGTTCAGACACCTACTTGACCTATGAACAGCATGACGACATGGGACCAGATGTAAGTAAGAGCACTGCTTGGGTGATGGGTAGCACTTCTCCGGCTTATCACACAGTAAAACATTTTATTTTTTATAATTTATCATTTAAAATAAAGACATAAAATATAGTATGTACACAGTTTTCTTTGCTGCGGGAAACAATAAAATTTCTAATTTGAAATTCCCAGCTTTTATATATTCATTTTTTATACATTAGCAAGTCTCATCAAAGGCTGATTCACAATAACTGAGAATGGAAACTAGAACAAGAAAGACAGAGTGTGTGTCTAGGGCTTATAATTTAATAATAAAATTATTTTCCTTGTTCAAATTCCTACATACTATAAGAATGATCTTTCAGTATCCATTATACATGCTATTCTTGTATTCCTGGAGACTTAAATTACATACTCTGTTAGATGTATAACGAGTCCATTCAGAACAACAGAATTAAAATACATGTATCATAATGTGAGGATTCAATTAATGGAAAGTTTTCCTGGGAAAGAAAACTTGATCAAACTTTAGCTTTCTCATTTTTGTTGAATGTCATGTTTTTATTTTATATTTATTGATACTGAGCAAATTACAGTCAAATATTATATGACATTAGGCACAGGCTCATTAACTGTCATATCCTGTTTACCCTTTAAAAGCATGCATTTTGTTTTAAACTTAAAAGCTATTCACTAATGTAGGTAACTATTAGTGTAGTGTCTTTATAGAACAACTACTTTAAACTATTTTTCAGGTAGAATACTTTTCTCCACTTGTCTCTTTCCCTTTATATTCAATATACAGCCTTGGGGGGAGCAGCTACCAGAAATAAAGTTCAATTTGGAAAATATCAGAAGTTTTTGATGACGCTTCATTCACAATACATGCTTTGGACAGATAGAGTCAGACTGAAAAGTTCAGTGCAATAGCCAGGATTCAAATACCTTTCCACACTTTGATCTGTACACGGCTAGTGTGAAAGAACAATTAATTTTTCCAACATATGCTTTGATACCACTCTGGCTTCATTTCAAAGCTCTTGTAGCTTGGCTGTAGTAGACCAGCATGAGTTCGAATCCTTGATGTGCATGTTTCTTTTTATTATTGTTACTTTAATAACAATCCTTATGTTTTTCTTGCAGAAGATAAGTAACAATATTTTAAACATATACCATTTCTATTCGTCTCCAATCACTATTCTTGTTCCTCATTATTTATGTTTTATATGTATGTTCCTCTCCCCAATGAGCGGAGCATAGAAAGTCAAGGAGCTGTTGTGCCAAAGACAAATGTCATACTTGGTTTGTATAGTGCATATTAGACTCTTCACAGTAGAAATGATACAAGGTGGTCAAGACAGGCAACAGCTGCTAGAGCACTCTTTAGTGACAAGCTAGGAAAATGAAACTAGAGAAATTCCAGCAAATTTACATCACAACCCATTGAATGTTGTTCTAGTGAATAAGTCACTTGTTTTTATTCATATGCAAGTCAAAACTATTGTCTTTTGTCTAGTTTTGCTTTCTCAGTGGAGACTCAAAAGGTACTCTTCAAGTTGAACCTTGCTATCAAGTTTTTGGGTGGAATACAATAGTTTGACTGTAAATACCTTCAAAGTAAACAAAATAAAAATATTATTGGTCAGTTAGAAATAACATATGACATTCACACTGCATTGCCTTTCTTCTTGTTAGGTTATGAACCTTCCTGCTCTCGGGTTATTATGAACTTGCCATAACTAACTCAGAAAGATTGGTACAAAACATAATATTTCAAAGTCTGCTATATAACAAATACAAATATAACTTGAAAGTTGCCAAGAACTCATAGACATTTTGAATGCTCTATGTATTTTGAGATTTCAATATAATCTGGAATAATGTGAGTTGTTTGCAGTACCTTTTAAAGCAGTGTTGTTTTAATAAAAGGAGCACTAAATGTTGGTGCTGATAACGTTATTTATGTGAATTCTTTTGGGAAACAATATTAATGTAAATATCAATAAATGTGGAAGTTGATGACACTGTTGTGGGAATCAAACAGAAACTGAGTTGATTAAGAACACTCTTGGAACTGTCTCTGGAACATGTTTGGTGTTATTAATCAACTCAGTTTCTTCTTTAATATTGTGATGCTGTTTGTTGCATGAATTTGCCAATTGCATAAGCATGAATATTTTTGCATGGAATTTGCATTTAAAGCTTTAAGATTGAAACTTGAGCGTGCACAAGATGTGTGGTTGTCTTGGGACATAGGAAGGGATTTCCAAATAATAATACTTTTGTGAAATAGACTGTTTATTAGTGTTAAAACTCTTATTGCTCCATTCACATGACCTTTCTACGCACTCTTCTACGAAACCACATTCTTCTTTGTACTTGTTAATTAAGACAAATGTTCATTATTTATTTCATAGTAGGTATGTTAAAGTGATAGTCAGCTTTTTAAAAAATGTCATCATATGAATGATTTGAAATTCCTGGCTCTGTCACAACCACAAGAAAAAATAGATAGTGATTGCACATGAAAAAAGTAGAAGTATAAAATAACCTCAGTATTAAGTAAAAAATGTAGCTAGTTACAATGAAGCAACAAATACTACACAAATATAACTATTTGCAACAAAAACTTCACTTATCTTAAGAAAATGATGTACATTTTTCTTATAAATTGATGAGATTGATTTTGTAAACCCTTGTGTACATCTTCAGCCATCGTTGTCAACATTACTATCACTAGAGGTCATTACGTTTTTGCCAGTATTTCCAAATTCATTACGCGATGTGTATGTTTTTAAATAAAATTTTTTCCCAAACCATTAAATCTATTGGAACATTTAATTGTTTTAATAATTTAACTTCAGGATTTATTTCATGGTTAAATGACCAAAAATGATCTGCTACGGCCGATTTATCAGTCTGTGTATACCTAATGTTACGAAAATGTTCTTTCGTTCTGGTTTCCAAAGTACGTTTTGTCTTTCCAATATAAACCCAATCACAATCTAAACAATTAAATTGATAAATACAGATTCTGTTATTATTAGGAATTTTATCTTTTTTAGAGAAATGTAGTAAATGTTTAATACTATATTTATTTTGAGAAACTTGAGTTATACCAAACTGTTTAAAAATATTTTGAGAATCTTTATTAACCCAAGGATGGTAAGTAATTTTTTTAAAATTATAATCATCTTTTCTTTTTTTAAGGGCAGAAATATCATTAACAGTTTTTTTATATTTAAATTTTTCAATACTTTTTTGTATAAAGTCTTTATTAAAACCATTAATTAAAGCAGTATTAATAATATGCTTATATTCTTTATTAAATTCCTCTTTATTCAGTGGTGTATTTATTAATCTATAAATCACACTATTAAAAACAGCATATTTATGTGAAAAAGGGCTAAAACTTTTATTTTTATGTAATTATCAATATGAGTAGACTTCCTATAAATACCAAAGTTTAATTTATTATTATTTCTTATTATCTTTAGATCTAGAAAAGGAAGAAACCCATTAATTTCAGTTTCTAATGTGAATTTTATAGCTTTATATCTTGTAAATTTAGTAATTTTAAAGCATCATTTATTTGTATTTATATTGGAAAGACGAAATGTAATTTGGAAACCAGAACGAAAGAACATTTTCATAACATTAAGTATAAACAAACTGATAAATCGGCTGTAGCAGATCATTTTTGGTCATTTAACCATGAAATAAATCCAGAAGTTAAATTATTAAAACAATTAAATGGTCCAATAGATTTGGGAAAAAACATTTCTTTACAAAAATAAACATAGTGTAATGAATTTTAAAATACCAGCAGTTGATTCTGTTTTTAGGTTTTTTTTTTGTTTTCAGATTTTGGTAATACTGGAAAAAACATAATGACCTCTAGCGATAGTAATGTTGACAACGAAGTGGTTTGATGGCTGAAGATGTAAATAAGGGTTAATGAAATCGATCTCATCAATTAATAAGAAAAAGTTACATCATTTTCTTAAGATAAGTGACGTTTTTGTTGCAAATAGTTATATTTGTGTCAGTATGTTTTCAAAGGGAGGTAGCTAAATAATATATGAATGAGAAAATACAAAAATGAAGTTTGTTATGGAACTGACACTTGTATATTTTCTCTACTGCGTACATAGAATAAGTACTGCACTAGATTTGTATCAATCAAAATTTTTTCAGCTTTAATGGACAGATCTATAAACAAAAAACGGGCCTAGCTATGGGCAACCCATTGTCTCCCTTCTTGGCAGATTTATTCATGAGTGCTTTTGAAACACATATCACAAAAGCTTTTCCAAATTATTTCAAAGTGTGGTATCGCTATGTTGACGACATTTTTGCAATAGTACCTAAAAAACTCATACAAGATGGTCTTAAACTTTTGAATATACAAAATCCAGCTATAAAATTTACATTGGAAACAGAAGAGGATGGTGTGCTCCCCTTTTTGGACATCAAGATCAAAAAAATGAACAACAAAACTCACTTTTGGTATCTACAGGAAACCGACACACACAGATAATTACATTAAGAACAACAGTTTCAACCCAAAACAATACCAACATGCCATTTTCAACAGTTTAATCTTTCGGATGATCAACTTTCCACTAAACAGAGAAGATTATCAAGAAGAATACTTACACATAAAAAAAGTAGCTATATCCAACGGTTTCAACCCAAATTTAGTAGACAAAACTGTTAACAGACTCAACAAAGCTAAGAAAATAAAAGAAACCACCACCCTAGAACCTACAGGAGAAAAAGAGAAAAAACTTTTTAAAAAATTCACCTTCCACCCATCAGCCTATAACAAATTCCAAAAAATCTTCTCAAAACACAACATAACTCTTGCACCTCAAAATAGGTTTAATATCAGAAATGTGTTAAAAGGCCCTCCCAAAAATTCAATCACTACCAAAGAAAAACCAGGAATCTATGAGATCAAATGTGAAACTTGCCCTAAAATTTATATAGGAAAAACAAAAAGAAATATTAACATCAGAACTAAGGAACATATGAAAAACATTAAAAATGGTGAAACAGAAAAATCAGCAGTGGCTTTTCATTTTTTGAATACTAGACATGACATCAATTTGGAAACATCTCTAATAAAATACGTTAATCACCCCATAGACCTTTCCGTATGGGAAAAAATCTTCATTAACAAAAATCGTCATAGATTCATGAATTTTGAAACTCCACCACCGGACATCTTTGACAAGTACATCACACCATCTATTGACAATACGGAGAAAGAAGAAACCACTACAACTTGCACTAGTCGAGTATCAGCTGAGGATAGGAGCAAGAGCTCTTGAAACATGTCCTGTGAATAAACAGTGTGAGTGAAGCAATGTGTCAATATATTCTCGATTCACTTTTGTACTGCACTAGATACTGAGATTTTACCAGAAATATGTATATGTGGCTCTGAATAAAAATAAAATAAAGCATTTTATGACAAGGTCTCTGTCTGTCTGTGAACAGACAGAACTCAAAAATGAAAAATCTGGTAAATATCCATCTTGGTATTTAAGTTTCGCATCTTTTAAGGATAAAACACAAAGATATTGAGACACATACTAAAATATAGATGTCAGTTGTTAGTTTAGGAAGTAAGAAGTGCACAAAAAGGTGACTTTGGTCCTCTTGTGCAGTGGACAGATCCTGTACAATGGTTTGCCTTATGTTTCCATATTTCTTATTCTGTCTCTTCTGGTCTTGCTGTTAATTTTCTCCAGATACTTCATTACTAATATTATTGTATTTTCCATATTTTTCAGGCATTACACATATTCCTAAACTATACAGGAGAGTGGGTAGAAAGAGTACTTTGTTGATATTTGTTTCTTTCTATATCCTATCGTAAAGCTAATATATTCCATTTGGCTGTATCAGTCAGATAGTCCTTAACTACATTAACCATGTAGAAGTAATGTCTCAGACATCTTTTAAGTTCTTTTGTATTATAGGGCATGAGATTTAACTTGGCACCTAGTTTTTAGACTCAGAAAGAAATAAGTACTGACAATCTCTTTCTAAACTGCCCCTCATTTATGGCCAGACACATCAGTGGCGGATGATCCTTCTTCGTCTGTTTGTTCTTTGTCCTCCAAATTTGGTTCCTTTTCCCCTTCTTCATTGTCAGAAATTTCTAAATGTTCCTCATGTTCACTAACATCTTCTAAATTAATTATGAATCTGTCACTGATTTCATCTATTAATCCATCTTTCTCCCAATAAAACTGTTCTATTTTTTCAACATGTCCACAAACTCCCCACCAGGTTTGTTTAGACACTTCACCTACTACACTATCAAACAACACTTCTATGTAACTATGCTTAAATGATACGTTGTGTTTTGCAACATCATTGTTTGTGCCCATATAAGTTGTATAGCATTTAAGGCACAATGATATGGAGGTAATCGTATTACAGCATGGCCATGCAATTGTGCCATGCAGTCTGTTTCATAAATTTTAAGTCTGACTTTTTTCCAGCTTTATTAGTTTGTATAATACAGCTTTGGTGGAATACGGTTGAAATTCAATATTACTGTCACGGAGCCATGACTGCATTACTGATTTAATTGATGATATTGCAACCTTGTTGATTTGAGTAGAATGATAAAATGCTTGTGTATTACTATAGCATTATTGGGGGGAATGTCGGGTAACAACTGATTTTAATGTTTCACTATCCATTCATTTCTCTACTTGATTTTGATTTAAAACTCAGAAGAGCATTGGGAATGAAACCCGTCGAATTCATCACATGTAAGTTTAAAAAATGCTGGCCTTTGCCTATTGGGATGTGGAAATTAAAAATCATCCTCTTCATTTTTCCACGCTTTGTTTTTCGTATAATTTATACTGATCCACATTTCATCTAAATAAATAACAAGGGCACCAGAAGCCTTTATCTGTTTCATTTTTCTTTGAAATGCAAATCCTTTTGCCATAATGCCTGGCCATTCCATCAGAAATTTTCCTCCGCGCGAGTTCTTTACAAATCTAAATTTCATTTCATACTGTACTTTTTGCAAGCTCCATAAATTCCCATTGAATATTTTCCCCCCTTTTAGAACTTTGTCTTCTAAGCTGGGCAGAAAAACAGTCCAATAGAGTGAATGTCTTATTCCAGCGGCACAGAGTCTGTTGCTGTTCTGTGAATTTTGTATTTCATAACTGATACTTCACTTGCAAGAGTTGCAACACCACTGATGCTTGTGCTTACCCTCATACCATAACAGGTAATTAGGGAATACAGTAGTGCTTTAAAAGAGACTGACCATTTCAAGGAAAGAAACCCAGTGCCTGAGCTAGACAAAGATAGTGCAGAAAGTGCCAAGTTAAACTCATGCATTATAACATTACCATGTAAATAAAACTATGCAGGTTGTTACAATGTTTAACTACTGTTGTCTTATAGGGTTTTAATTTTAAAAATTTAATGTCATACCAAGCTGAGGTTTGCTTCTAACTTTTCTCCAATGTCATCAAATTTTTTCTCTGTAGTATATTTTTTACTTCAGTAGAATATACATTAGATCATTAGTTATACTGTAAATAGATTGCTTCCATTGGTACAAATTGTGACTTTGTAGGTTCATAAGATTAAAAGTCCAAGTTGCAGAAATTCAGAACGTTCTTTATTTCCTTAGAAATACACTTTGGTCAACCCTTACAGTAGCAGAATAACGTAACACACACGTACGTAGTCTGGCTGCCGCAGGTCCACACATAACTCGGTGACTCAACTCCTTGCCGAACACTGAACTGTCTAGTCCAATCCATCACATCACTTTTACAATCATTCGCTGTATCAGCAAGTTTGGCGAAACTTCCCAAAGCTTCATGCCCTTTCGAGGCGGCAGGTGAAGGGGAAAGAACAGGCCAGTAACTTCCCTGGTTCCTTCTCTTCCCACCCTGTCTCTCCTCCGCAAGTGATTAGCGCTGCGCACACGCGCTGGACGGTGTGTGGCTTAGCCGCTATCTGTATCTTCCACTCTCCTCTTTCCCCTCTCTCTGTGCTCGTCTACGATGCCTCACGACACTGCCCCCTCCTCAAGGCTGGTCGTCCCAAACAGCATATTCGTAGCGGGCCAGACGATCCAGATGTATCACCATCTTTCCTCGAGGCACCTTGTGGATGCGGTAGATCACGTCGTTAATCCTCTTTACCACCCGGTACGATCCTTGCCATGGTTGTTGAAGTTTCGGGCAGCGTCCCTTGGTCCGGGTAGGAAGATACAACCAGGCCTGGTCACCTTGTTGGAACCTTTGGCTGTTGGCTTGCTGTCGTATCGGGTCTTCATGTGGTCGCTCGCTTTCTGGATGTTCTGATGAGTCATCTCATGCATGTCGTGGAGAAGGTCCACCAGGTTCTCCACGTACTCGGTTGCTGGCTGTTTCGCTTCCGGGGAACTCCCAAAAGCCAGGTCACGAGGGAGGCGTAACTCCCGGCCGAACATATGCTGGCACGCGTCATACCAGTGGTATCCTGTGTTGACGAGCAGTAGGCCAGCAGGAACAGTGGCACCTTGATGTCCCAGTCTCGCTGATGGCTGGCCACGACCTTCGTCAGATGTTCTTTTAAGGTCTTGATGTACCTCTCCACCATGCTGTCCGACTGCGGATGTAGGGGTGTTGTGCGGATCTTGTTCACCCCAAGTCTTTCCAGTGCCTCCTTCAAGAGGTTAGACTCAAAATTGGTACCGTGGTCGCTTTGGAGCTCTAATGGCACCCCATAACGTCAGAACAGTTGCTCCACGAGGTAGTCTGTAATTGTCTTGGCCTCCTGGTTCGGGATGGCATACACCTCCGGCCACTTGGTAAAGTAGTCCACGACCACCACCAGGTGCTTATTGCCTCTGTCGGACACTGGCAATGGTCCAATTATGTCGACAGCGCTCCGACGTTGTACTGCTGCATGCGACCCCGGCTCCTAGTCTGGGGACCGCGACTTGCCGCGCACACATGACACTGACAGCACCATCTCTCAGCATCTGCTCGGAGCCTCAGCCAGTAGTAGCTCTGTCGGAGGTTTTCGATCGTCCGGTTTGCTCCCAGGTGTCCTTCTGAAGTACCGGCGTGCACTTCCTCCAAGACTTCCCAGACCTTACTCCGAGGAAGTACCAACTGTTCTCCCTGCATCTTCCCATCGGGTGATTCCCATATCCGAAACAGCTCGCCCTCTCTGATCTTTGAGTCCCATTGGGCCCAGTACGACTTGTATGTGGCGCTCGGTGCGGTGTCCTCCCAGGTCGGTCTTGTCCCTGCCTCCACTTCTCTCAACAGTGACCCCAAGTCTGCGTCAACCCAGCCATCCGCAGGCACTGCCGTGACCACTCTGACAGCTGCGGCACGCTCCTTCTCTTCCACTCTTGTGCATTGACCGCACTCTTCTGGACAGGGTCTTTGGGACATGGCGTCTGCGTTGCCGTGGCTTTCCTCTACGATGTTCAGAGGTGAAGTCGTACTCCTACAGTCTCTGGACCCAACGGGCTGTCTGGCCTTCCTGGTTCCTAAAACTAAGTAGCCAAGTTAGGGCGGAGTGGTCAGTCCTCAGGTAGAATGGCTGACCGTACGGGTACTTGTGGAAGTGCTCCAAGGTCTTAACTACCGCCAGTAGTTCCCGACGGGTGACGCAATAGTTCTTCTCTGCCTTGGACAGCGTCTTGCTGTAGTAGGCTATCACCCGCTCGTGGCCGTCCTGGACTTGGGATAGGACGCCTCCAGTGCAATGGTCGCTGGCGTCCGTGTCCACAATGAAGGCGCCACCTGGTTGTGGGAATCCCAAAATAGGAGCACTGCACAGTGTCTTCTTCAGGTGCTGGACAGCGCCTTCGGCGTCTTTCTTCCACGCATAAGGCCGGTGTTCTTCTGTCAGGTGGGTGAGGGGCTTGGCGACGTTGGAGAACCCCTTTATGAAGTGGCGGTAATAACTGCACAGCCCCTGGAAACTGCGCAGTTCTCTCTTATCCTTTGGTCGATGCCAATCTCTCATGGTCTGTGTCTTCTTCGTGTCTGTGGCCACTCCGGTTGATGAGACTATGTGGCCCAAGTAGTAGACTTCCTTGCGAAGCAGCTGTCACTTCGCGTTTAGCTTCAGGTTGGTCGCCTACAGTCTCTGTAGCACCTTGCTCAGGTTTTCGAGATGGTCTTCGAATGTCTTGGCGACGATGATGATGTCCAGGTATAGCAGATGGGTGTCATAAGTCAATCCTCTCATCACTGATTCCATGAGGCGTTGGAAGGTAGCTGGTGCGTTGCACAGACCAAAGGGCTTAACTGAATTGCCAAAGCCCTTGGCCTGTCCAGAATGCGGTCTTCTCCTTGTGTCTCGGGTCTAGAGCCGCCTGCCAGTAACCCGACTTCAGGTCCAGGGTCGAGAACCACTGCTCACCAGCAAGCGTGTCCAGAGTGCCCTCAGTCCGGGGTAAGGGGAAGCAGTCCTTCCTGGTGACAGCTTTCAGCTTCCTGTAGTCCACGCAGAAGCGTAGCTCGCCGTTCTTCGTCACCAAGACTACAATGGAACACCAAGGGCTGTCAGACTCTTCAATCACTTCCCTGGATCTCATGTCCTGTAGCATGTCCCGAACCGCCGCTGTTTTCGCCAGCGGAACGCGTCTGGGTGGTTGCCGAATGGACCGGGTGTCTCCGATATCGATGTGGTGAAGCACTCGTTCCTTGCGGCCGTAGTCACTGTTACCTTAGCTGAAGACGCGCTGGTATCGTCTCAGTAGTTGTCGCACCTTGTACTGCACCTTGCAGTAGTTCTGCGGTGAGGTGGTCGGCCGCCCTTTCCAATAAGCCTTCCAGCCGGTGCCCCAGGTATTGCATTGGCGCCGGCGCCGGCTCCTGTGTCTTGTCGATTGTGGTTACGCTGACCACGGTCTCGCACTTTCCCAACTCCGTCGCGGCCTGACGTCATGATCGGTATCTGTATCGTCTTTCGCTCCAGCATCATGTTCTTCGTTCGCTGGCCTTACAATCGCGCCGTCACCACCACCTCGCTTCTCGCGGGGACAACCACGTATTCCCTCGGGATGACCCTGCAGATTCCAAGGCGCTTTTTGGGTTGCCGGAGTATCACCTCTTCTCCATTGTGCCGTAGGACCTTCTTGCCGACGTCGACCGTCGCCTCGTGTCTCCTGAGGGTATCCAGTTCTAGTATCACCTTCTCAGCCAACTTCGCGACGAACAACCACAGACGCACGGCACTCCGTCCCAAGATCATCTGCCCGCCTCGGTAGCGTGGTGGTAGCATGTCTGCCTCACGTTCAATAGGTCCCGAGTTCGAATCTCGATCAGGGTGAATTATCTGGATAAAGTTTTTCCGGGGTTTTCCCTTATCCTAAAAGACGAATGTCGGGTAACTCTAAGCTCTATGGACCCCGGGCTCATTTGAGCATCATTTCACCCATTTCATTCATCGTCCGATATGACTTAACGTTGGAAGACGTAAATTACAAAAAAAAAAAAAAAAGGTCAACTTCAGCAGAGCTTCCTTCTCCACAGGCAAGGTGTTTCCCGATGCCGTCACTAGCTGGTAAGGTCAGCTCGGTTTTCTCGACGGCAAACCCCTGGCCACGTCAGGTTTGATGATGGTCACGGCTAGCCCGGTGTACACAAGCACGCGACACGGCCTCCCTTTCACCCAACCGTTCGCGATAAGGCTGTCATCCATCCATCGGCCGACGGCACGCAGTGTCACTCGACTGGATGGTGGTGACGGTGCCAGAGTGCCCCTCGCCACGCCGGCCCTTATTCGTCCCTCCGGCTGCTCTACCTGGTGTGGGAAGTCTCTCTCCAAGTGTCCCGGCTTGCCACACCACAACACGCCACTTGGTCTTCGCTGGCGTCCTTCGACTGGCCTTCGGTCTCCAGTGTAGCGGATACTCCTTGTGCTCGACTTCGGGGTAGTCGTCACCTTGGCCGCCTCCATCCTCAATGCTGCCGTTAGCGCCTCGTGGATTGTTTTGTAGTTGCCGAGCATTAGGCACTGACGTATCTCGGTGTCTCGTACCCCGTGAACGAATGTGTATGCAGCCTCTCGGGATACGAACTCGGGCGGGAGGTCGACTAAGGCTTCGCTGGCCAGCTGCTCAATTGCCAGGAGAACTCCTGCAGCGTGTCCCCTGGCTGCTGCGACCTTGACTTCAATAGCTGCTCCTACTCCTGTATCTGCTTTAGTTCATTCTTCTACATTAGTAACTGCTGGAGTATATTTATTAATTCGATTTAGTAAAGCATTGTTAGGCTATGGTAGGCTGCGGCTAAGTGGTGGTTTCCGAAGCGGTTTTCCAGGGCTTGCCAGATGTCCTTGGGCGCCGCTGCTGCTGGACTGCGTTCAGCACCTCTACGGCCCGTCCCTGGAGGCTGGCTATTAGCTGTGCGGTCTCTTCCTCCGGTGACCATTTGTACTTGGCCAGTGTCGAATTGGCGGCGGAAGACTTTGAACGTGTACGTGCCGTCGTACTTTGGTGTTTTGACGCGCGCAGATGTGTCGCGTCCAGGCGCGTCGGCCTTTAAATCCTTCATCCTTCTGCCAACGTCCTCCACCATGGCGTTCAGAGACTTGGTGCTGCTGTCGGCCTTTCCCTCTAGGCCATTAACGCGGTTTGCCAGGGAACTCGACGCGCTCATCCACTTGACCCATCCGCTTGTCCAGCTCCGTCACGTCCTCCTTCACGCCGGCCAACTGCTCCTTAAATTTGGCGGCAAGGGCTTCGTTTGCAGCCTTCTTTTCGAATAATTCGGCCTTCATTTCTGTGGCCAGGCTGTCATTTGCAGCTCTCATTTTCCATGGTTAACTTCGCAGCAAGGGTGTCATTCGCCGTCATCATTTCCTTTAAAATCTTTTCCAATGCAGCTTCCATTGTCGAATGTTCCACTTCCTGACACCAATTGTGACCTTGTGGGTTCGTAAGATTAAAAGCCCAAGTTGCAGAAATTCAAAACGTTCTTTATTTCCGTAGAAATACACTTTGGTCAACCCTTACAATAGCAGAATTACATAACACACACGTACGCAGTCCGTCTGCCGCTGGTCCACACATAACTCACTGACTCAGCTCCTTGCCGAACAGTGAACTTCTGAAGTGTCTATTATGTGTTTCAAATGGGAAGGGTTCTGGAGTCCAGCTAATCAGATGCCGTATCACGCTCAGCATTGCCAGCTTGTTACCGCACTCCTTTTATATTTCCCTCTCTCTCGCACACTCATACAGACATAAGGGTAAGCAAATTATATTTTACAAACTTTTACAATGATGCAGTTGCAAAAATCAAAATTGGAAAAGCATTTTCGCAAATTATGTATATTCTAAAATACTGTAACTATAATTATAGTTTATGAATTACCTGTTTTTCTAATCCAATGGAACTGCCAGTTGCTCATCCGTATCCATGTCACTGTCACTTCCGTTAAGAAACAGTTCGTCATTGTCACTGTGTTCATCGTCTGAGTCTTGCAAATTTATGATTATAGGTTCCAAGATCTCGTCACATGCTATTTGTTTCTTAAAATCGTCTTCTTGAAGGTTTTCTGCATGCCTCTTGCAGTTTTCCCAGTCCTGTTGTGTTACCTTGTAAATTTCTTCGTAAACAAGTCGTTTAACGTCCGTCAGTTTAAAAGTATTATTTATTTTTGCAATCCCTCTTTTTATTTGAGCCCACACCAACTCAATTGGATTATATTGGCAGTGGTAAGGTGGGAGGCATATTACCTTGTGTCCCGTTTCAATTGCAAGTTGATCCACCTGATATACTTTTTCCGTGTTTTTAAAAGGAAGTACTCTTTGCAATAACTCATTTTTAGTTTCTGTTTCCGAAAAATTTTTAAAGAACGTGTACTCCTTAAAAATAGTACTTCAATCCTGACTTCGCAATACCAGCCTTTTTGACTCGCCACTAAATTTACTGCAAGAAGCCATTGCACTATTTAACTCTTACTCTACTGTTGTGTAAAGAACAACTGAATGATATTGATCTGAACTCTCCTGAGTAAATAAACACTTCTTATCCAGCATTCATTCATAAACATAAGCATAAAGCATTCCACAGGCTAACAGGAAATGAAGTGTTTGCTTTTTCTTAAATTTAACACCTTTACTTATTCACAGTAATTCTTTTATCCGTCATGTCAGTAGTTTAAATTTCAGTTCTGAGTAATTAAAAGAATATGTACATACACACCAACCACTTTGAACTCTCTAGAGTAAATAAAGATTACGAACCATTCATAAACAAAGATATAATGTGACCAGACACGTTCTGCCAGGGCAGCCGGAAATTTGTTTCCTCTCGCTCGAATTGGATTATTCAAAGCAATTCTTCTATCATGTCATGTCAAACATTTACGTTTCAATTCTGAATAATTACAAATATATGTACACGCATACATGCCAACCAATAATGATATTCATACAGTGCTTACGTCGCGATTTATTGTTATAATACAGGTAATAGTGGTTTATTTATTTGTATAAAAAAACTATTTGAACTAAAAATATGGGGTTTTCGTGGTTATGTTAGATACATTACTCTCTACCTTCTACATGGATCAGTTTTGGCAAAATATGAATTTTTGTCTTAGCATGAATAGTAGTTCATACAGATTGATAAGGTTGGAGCTCCTCACACAGCACTTAGCGGAAATGCAATACGACAACACCATATTGGTTGCTCACCTAGTAGCGCTCAAGGACAAACACCTTCCCATTTGAAACACATAATAGTCCAGTCCATCACTTTTATACAGTCATTTGCTGTATCACGAAGGTTTGTGAAACTTCCCGAAGCTTCACGCTGTTTCGGGGCGGCAGGCGAAGAGGAACGAACAGTCCAGTAACTTTCCTGGTTCCTTCTCTCCCCACCCTGTCTCTCCTTCGCAAGTGATTAGCGCTGTGCACACGTGCTGGGCGGTGTGTGGTTGTGGCTTAGCCGCTATCTGTCTCTCTCCCTCCCCGCTTTCCCCTCTTTCGATGCTCGTCTACGATGCCTTGCGATAATACTCATTCTATTTATCTAATACTAAAGTGCATATGTTCAAATTCTGTGGTTGCTGAGCTATTGCAACTTATTTTCTACTTATTTCTATCATCTTAATAACTAAATTTATTTCCTCTCCTCCTTACAGATTTTTCTGTGCCATTTACTCATCACTGAACCCAAATAGTTTCCTATTTATCTTCTCTTTACCTATAATTTCTCTCAGTAAACCTCACTACTTGTTTTCTAAGAATCTTAGCTTCCTCTCATTCTAGAATTATATACTAGTTGTTGCATATGTTCATGTAATTTTCGTACTTAACCACATTGAATTAAAACTGCCCAATACATTTTATTTTTAATACGTTCCTATTTAATGCCTTTCCAGAATTCTTTCTCATTGTTTCTCTGTAGGAACACAGTTATTTATTTTTGTTTTGCTCTGAAGAATAGATCCGCTTCCCTAAATCCACTCAAGATTACAAATTGTTTCTTGAGAGATGCATGAACATATGTGAAGATTGTATATGCAGGCACAACACAGTCCTCTCCAAACATTGAAACGAAACCTCTGTAATTTAATGCAACTTGTGTCTACAGGTGTTTGTTGATGCTCTATCCGGAGAAGCAGAGTGTCACCTGGAAGGTGAATCCGAGCTGATGTTAAAAGCAGCCGAGGAGAATTTGGATGGGGCAACATGCGAAGATGTGCTGCCCCAGAAGGAGAAGACACTCGGAGATGTCTGAAGAAGGGCTCCGGCATTGTGCTTTTAGTCAAGAAGAGGAACATTTCTGTTTCGCCATCACTATAGATGGCTTTATATCTGTGAACTGCATTTAATTTGTTTCTTTAGTCCTTTTTTTTTTACACTGACTAATTAGTAAATTGTGACAAAAATGTTAAAAAGGTGTCTCGTAATGTCATGTTGCATTAAGTTATGTACTAGTCGAAATACAAGCAATGTGTACCAGAGAGCCCCAGTGCACATTTGTAACACCAGCAGCAACGGTACCTGTTCTTGGGAAACTGTTTGAGATAATATTATATAGTATACAGAAGTTTTTGTAAGTTTTCATGCATTTGAGAGCTTTATTTATTATTTAACTGTGAACAAAGTAATAAACATACATTCTGTATTTAAAAGTCATTAGTTACTTCACAGTGGTCTGCTTAACTGAATCAACAATTAATTTAAAACATTTTGCTTTAATTTGCTCATTTAAAAATGTAAATTTGTGTTGAGGTGCTGCTAATATTTTGGTTAAAGAGACGTAGTATTTGAGTGCTTTAAATGCCAAAGCAAGGAAAACACTTTGCTTTGTGTGTGCTATGCATAGTTGTAGCATTCTACCTGATGCTTTTCAAACCTGATTTGTGTTTAGCAAGCATTGGCACAAAGAAACACATTATTTATATATTCTAAAATAATAAAAGATACAATTCTCTCCAGGTGTATGTATTATGCCTTTACTAGTGCCTAGTTCAATCAAACAAGACTAAAAACTCCATATTTCTACTTTTTTTGTAAGAGTAGAAAGTTTGGCAAATTTTGGAATTGTTAAATGAATGAGAATCTTTAAACTATAGAATATTTTTAATGCATCAATTATAGTGTAAGAGCAGTTTGCCATTCAGATGTATGTATTTTTGTTTTTTCATGAAAGTTTTTTATTGCATCACGTAGCATTAATATATAAATGTAGTATAAACATTTTTCTATGTTTCTAATTTAAACAGAAGTACAAAACCATCACTTTATATTTGCACATAAAATGGCATCTCATATTTACTCAGCTATGGGTTCTGTATGCATAAACCTTGGCAAATTATTTCGCATCTGATCAAACTTCTCAAATTCTTGGCTCTATAGGCAGTTTCCATTGGGACGATTGTGTCTTGCTTTCAATATGTATCCATATACCATGTTTTGTCATCTGTTATGGCCTTTTAAACAAGTTCCAGATTGTTGTTGACTTCATTATCAATTACTGAGTGATGCCTGTTAAAATTCAGCCATTTTGGAACAGACTTTGCTGCAGCATCTTTCATGCCTAAAACATACTCCTCCTCCCAACCCCCCCCCCCCCAAAAAAAAAAGTGGCTTGGCATGAGTCAAATGATATACCAACATCGTCAGTAACCTCTCTGATAGTAACCGTGAGATCAGACCTCTTGAAATGACTGTCTGTACCACTCAGATTTACTAAAAGCTGCAGTCAATATTTTGAATAAAGTGCTACACATTATTGTATTTTTTCAAGCAAAATTTAATATATATTCTTTGATCCACCCTTTTCAAAAGTTAAAAAAAAAAAAAAAAATTGCTGAACTCAGCAGTTCATATGTATCCTTTTCCAACTATCAACTAGGAATTAAACATTCAAAACAGTTGCAAACGTTGACATACATAAAAAAATATGTGTACAAACTAAAGTTTTAAAAATCACACGCGATTAAGCTGATTGTTTCTAACATCACTTACATTTTAATTTCTGCGGGACTGGTTAAGCTCCAAAGTGATGGCAATGTTAAAAAGAATCATCTCCACAAACACAGTTCTTAATTGTTTAATTTGTTACAAAGTGTAAAAGTGTTACTGTAGAAATCTCATTTCTGCTGCCTTACAGAGTCCGCCATGGTATTGTTGAACATCAGTGCTATCATAGAAAGTTTATTCATATCCACAGATATACATAACATGGCATATTGAAGAAGGAACTTGCAAAATGGCTACCCACAACACAAAAATAGTATCTGAATCTTGTATTATACAACATATCCATTGTTTCTTGTTTGGTTAATGCAATCAGTTTTTTTTTTTTTTTTTTTTTTTTTTTTTTTTTTTTTTTTTTTTTTTTTTTTTTTTTTTTTTTTTTTTTTTTTCCCTTTTACCCTACTTCAGGATTCCACAAAAAGATGTAAGGTCTTTTCCTTACTAGCATTGCCTGACCCTTCTGATTGTGCCAATGTTAAATCAGTTTAGTTTGTACAATGATTTCATCAGATTTTTTTAAAAAGTTTTGATGCTTGCAGTTAACATGAAGATAAAATTACAAATCAAGGAACTGTGCAAGTGGCTGGGTACCAGAAAGAGGTTTGTTTTACTGTTCTCCTGCAGTTTGCCGTGTGATACTGGCCATCTGTAGCCAAAAGGCAGTATTGTCAGATTTAGTTTTACACTACATAATAGCTGAGTAAATATGGTGTTATTAAAGAGCTGCTTTTACCTAATTCAACTGTATTACAGCTGTTTTTAAACCAGGGTCCGCTTTGCAATAAAATAAGAACTACCATATATTTTCTGCAGTTAGTTTCTCATTGTATTGAGTGGTTCCTGCCGTCCATATAAGCATTGTGTACTGTTGCTGACATGCATTTTTCTGTATCTCAGATGTTAGTGCACAAGAAAGTCAATCTTAATCAAAGAGGAGTAGAACAAAAATGTTAAAATAATGTATAATAATTGCAGCAATGTACTGGTGAAAATTTATACGTTTTATTTTTTACTTATTATCCTCATTCCTTTATGCATGTCCTCCATAGATTTCCTTGTTTTCGACTGTTTAGTGCCTATGATTTTTAAGATAAGAAATGTGCATTCCAAGGTGTTAGAAATATTTAATGCCAGTTTTTTCCCATTTATAATTTTTAGAAGTTTCTTTGTTACAATTTTGCCAATTGCAGTAATGTTGCTGCTATGGAATGTCTAATTTGTAATCTTTTGACCTAACTTTCATGAACTAAAACAATGTTACTATCTCAAAAATCCTTATCTCATCATTACTATCTCATAGTTCTTACACATTGGAATAACTGTAAGGACTTCAAACTTGGTGTGTAACTTAAAGTAAAACAATAGTGTAGCCAAATTTGCAAAAAGTTCAAAAATAATTGAAGAATTTAGAAATTTCACCAGTGCATTGGCTTAATATAAACAGTGGGTTACATGAAATATTCAGAATATTTAGAAAAACAAGAATGAAGGTGATGATTGCCTTAGGTTAACAGACTTTTTTCATATCTATTTTGTTGATACAGTGTTAGGCAATGCAACTGTCTGATCGCATGAGCACTGTGTTTTGAAGCAGTTTTTGTATCCCGTTCATAACAGTATTGAAAAGTAACAAAACTTCTGTTGCATTATCATTAAAGTGTAATTTGTTGATTTGTGCTGGCATTTCCCACAATTTTTAAGCCAGTCATTAACAAAAGTTATTTTTTGGTTCACACACAAATTTTCATTTCAAAACACCAAGATTATTATAAATGTTAACATGCGGTAAGGTTAGCTGAGTGTCAAGTAATCAAATCTTACTCTATTTACCAAAACAAATAGTTACTTGCTCTCCTTACTCGTGTCCTAATGTACCCTAAAATATTTTCATTAAAAAAAATTCTGTTGCAGAAACAGTTACACCTTTCTTAAATGGACTGGCAGAAGAAGTTTGTGATAAGGTACTAAAATATTATGTATGCTAAAACAAATGTTTTACAAAGGTGGAATAATATCTGAAGAACTAGTGGAAAAAGTAAGAGTAAAAAGTGATAAATATTAAAACAGAAGCATTATTAACAGTGAAGTATTCTTCATTTTTGAGTTTGATTTATGAGTCACTAGTGACTCATTAGTGATAGTGACTCATAAATCAAACTTAAAAAAGTAAAAAGTGAGTTGATTGACAGTTTACGAGGCCAGTGTCCTTCGTTATCAATCAGACATTAACTGAGTTGAAGACAGCTCTAGTGGTGAGTGTAAGAACTTGTACCATAGGTTGCCCTGGGGAATACTCAAATTGAAACACTCTTCTTGTTTTTTAAGATGATAATGTGTTCCCTTGCTTTCCTGTTGTACGAGTTCTTAGAACAGGCATTAGACAGATCAGCTTCTGTAACAAAAATGTCTGGCTGACAATGGAAATAAGCTCTGGAAAATATAACAAATGATTTCTTTTATTTCATTTAATCAACTCAGTTTTTACTTTTAATTGATTTCAACACCACTGTATTTGAAGATAGTTTGTACTTATTACAAAGCAGACCTTACTTTAAAACTTTCTCTTATATATTGGTGCATAGAGTCCTAGTTAAGTTTTGTATTTTGGTTTTGTTTGGAATGCAGAAGAATACACTATGATGCATGTATTTACAAATCAGGGTACCTAAAAGCCACAAGTTGAACGTTTCTGTTTATATCAGATGCCAAAGATTCAGTTGGCAGTTTACGACAAACACACACACACAATGCCTCTTCTATATCTTTTCTTTTTATTACAAAGCTGTATAAATGGAGTGTATAAGACTAATTAAAAAGATAAAAGCAGTAATTAAATGACGGTGCAGAATGATCATGTTTTTCATTGTAACTTCACTTTGTGAAGAATGTTGTATAAAATGTACTAGCAACATCGTTGTGTATTATAATGAAATGTAAAATAATATTAATAATATTTGCCTGTATACAAAGGCCTCATTGGTGCTGTTGATTTTGTTCAAGCATCTGCTCCTATTGTTACCAGGGCAAGAAGAATAATAACATGTACATGATATTTTTAACTGAAATCATTGTAGTAATGTGTATAACAGATTAATATTGGTTAGAATTACGCTGCTTCTCAACCAAACAACCTCCCCATAATCAACCAACTATAAACGTAATTATATAAAAAAACATACAGAAAAAAAACATTCATAATTGTAATATACATTCTAGGGGAAAAAATGTTGTACATAGAACTGAAGGAAATAAACTATACTTGATATACAATGTGTAGGACTTATTGGTTCCTTATCCTGCAAATCCCTGTACAAATTTGTACTGAACTCAAATTGATATTTCTCTATATCGAGATTTAACTGTATTGGAACACCACAGTGAAGCGAAAAATTATTAATTTTTAGATGAGTCGTATTTATTACACATCTGCTTCACTTTCGTACCTATTTTGAGGACATGTTTCGCAAATCATCATTTGCATCTACGGCTCTTATGCGACTAAAGCTTGATCCAGCGTTGTGGGTAATTCTGGGGTTGCTGCTGCCATCTGTTGATTTAGTGACGAACTTAAATGTGGGATTCTCTTCTGGCGGGATTTCAAAGTTCATTAGTTGGTTTTTATGTTTTTTTATGTATATCCTCTCCCATATGACGAGTTCACTATGTTTTTGTATGTATTTTAGTAATTCTGTGCTAAGTACAAAAACATAGTGCGTGATCTAATGATTAAAACCCAACAAATACAAGTCAACACCTTCAATATGTTCCAAAGGAGAACGGCCGCTGATATGACCATTGCAGTTAAAGGAAAACAACTAAAAACAAAAATCATCTTATATCTTAACTTACTGTCCACCAACGCAAAGTAAGTCCCTGAAAGCAATGTTCCACCCAGTGCCACCCTTACACATTGGGATAAGGAAAGTTAATGTGTGTGACAGAACACATGCTACACAAGGAGTAGAACCATTAAAAAAACCATGCCCCCTATTCACTCTGCACACAAAATCCGAGAAGATTTATTCACAAAAGTAGAAGCCGTCAGAATGATTTTGAACTGAACTGACATGAGGTGTCATAAACCTATCCAGGGAGGGTGTAGGATCTTTGTCCAACCCCCCTGCATCTCAGGCCCCGGAGACTTTCTTTGCTGTGGTAAACTGTACTAAAATTCAGATTGATGCAATACACATGTGGTAAGCACATAACGGAATCTCGAGAATTCAAAAACTCGGTGCAAACGCCTTGTTTTTTCAAAGCTTTCCCCGTTCTGTATAAGTGTTTGCCACATTAGTATTGCAATATACTATTATTAACGACTTAGTTAATTGACATGTTCATATCAATGCCGCCAATCTGCCACAATTTTGACCCACAGGAATTCTTTTATGTGCAAGTATATCTACTGACATGGGGCTTTTGGATAAGCAGAATACACTGTTCATTGATAAGGAGCAAACTCTCGTCTTCCTGTTGGAAGAATTCCCTAAGAGAACAGAGAAATTCTCTAGCTTGACTATGCAACGTAACAACCCGACCATAAGCTCATCTTTGCCTTGGACACAATTCCTCGGCCCATCTCTAATCCTACCGCCACTACGTCTTGCTTCCATAAAAATGTATGTTAATTGTGTTTTAACAAAGTAGGCTAATGATACACAATGCAACTGAATACTCAAGCAAACTGTTTCCTGCATAGAACTAGTGATAACTGACCTGAGAAGTATGTGATTCACCAGTTTATCCAATCTGGCATTCTTTGTTTACGTTACCATAGCAGTGACCTTCCCCTCTTACTCTTCGCATCCCTTGCTTGATGACCTTCATGTATATTCTTTTAAAAATCAGACTGTAGTCTCATACATAATATAAAATAAGTGATATATTCAAAAGCTTAATACCTGATATTTGAAATTAAGAGTTACAGATCAGAAAAATGAGGTAGTTTTTACCATTTACAAGTACTGTTCGCCAATGCAAAGAAAGTCTGACAGGATTGTGCTACCCTTAAATAATAGGACAAGGACAGCAAATTTGTGTGGCAGAGAATGCATGCTACACAAGCAGTATAACTGTTAAAAAAGTATGTGCCATATTCACTCATACTAAAGGTAAGAAAATTTATTCAGCAAAGTAGAAGGCATCAGAATGTTTTTGAACAGGCTGTATCTGAATACCTGAGTGTCATACACACTACCAGGCAGGGTATCGGAACCTTGTCTAACCCTCTTGCTAGTGTGAGTTAAGTGAAGTCCCAGGGAAAACAGAACCTGTTATTAAGTTTCAGTTTAGAAACTAGAAAAATTCTTTTTCTTCATGGCATATAAAACATATTAAAAACAAACTTTTGCAAAGTGACCTTCAATAAAAATACGAAGAATATGAATTTTAATAGAATCTAGTGAAAGTATATTTATTTATTTAATATTTATTTATACAATTTTTATCCAAGTAATGTATATCACATTTAATTCTCTTTTCAACATATCCATTAGTCCATTTATATGCAAAACTACTGTGCTTCTTCATTTTGCTAGTACTCATTTATTCATCTTAGACGCTGAAGAAGAAAAGTATGTGGATGGAGCCAAAATGGGAATAGGATGCCGCTTCCTCTCAGGCTGTAGTGACTGAAGGGCAGGATATACTATTCCAGTTTTGGATCTCTTTTCAACAATAACTTTCTGAGTACTGTCAACTTCAGTGTGGGCAACTGAATCTTCTTTTGTCGAAGCCTCAGCATTTTGAACAGCAGAGTTTGGAGATATGTTGGTTGCTTTCCCAGTCGTCAATGCTGTCCTGCAACATACACAAAAAGGAACACTGTGACACTTAACATGTTTCAAGTCTTAATGCTTAAAATGGTAAACAGAATAGGAAATATCATCACATGATTAAAATTAAATTGTATTTTGTTTATGGAGTTCTCTTTATCTCAGCATATAATTCTACAAGGGGTGTCTCTAAAGTAAGTTACACTTTTTTAAAATCCTGCGGTAGACAAGAAAAGTACAAACCTTGCTCTGGGTGTAGTGTCAGCACTGTTAAATTCCTATACAGCTACCTTAACCGCTTGAACATTAAAATGGCAGTAATAATGGAGACTCCAGTTGTTCCTGCTGCTGATTGCGAGGTTCACACTGTAATTCACTTTTTGACAGCAAAAAATAGATGTGCCACTGAAATGTATTGTGAGTTGTGCAGCATGTATGGCAAAAACATTATGTCAAGACCAATGGTTTCTCATTGACTTCAACCATTCATTGAAGAGAGAACAACTATTTTACTTAATTTTGTTAATTATTTTAAAATTTAAAATATTTTTTAATTTGGTCCAAATTTTAAATCATTTCGATTCAAATGATGAGCAACGAAGTGGCCGACCTTCTGCTTGTTGCATTCCAGATATTGTTGATGAGGTTCATAGGATCATTTAAACTGATGACACCTTAACTTGATGCAATTCAGTTTGAACCTCCTCCTTATGTTGAAATAAGCTGTGCATCACTTCATAGGATCATTTCCGAGGACCTACATCTGTTGAAAGTGTGTGCAAAATGGGTTCCTCTGATGCTTTCAGACAGCACAAGGAGCAGAGTTGATACTGCATTACAATGTTGGAGCCAAGTATGAAGAAAAAGATCCCCTTCTGCTGGGTCTGAACCAACATTCTTCAGGTATGGGCCTCTGCAGAAGGCACAGAACAAGTGACTGATCCACTGGGTAATAAGACGTGCAGTTGTCGCTGTCACTTTAGTTCAACTTTCCTGTGACTTCACATATGTACAGTAGAGACAATAGTTAAGAGCAACTGGACGGAAACTGGGAGATCCACGGTTCAAATCCTGGCCATGGCATTGAATTTTTCAGATTGACACTATCTAACTTCTAGTAACAACTTCCAGTGAGTTATGGATTCCATTGAATGAAGTGCAAGGAAAGGAAACAATGTGAAAAACAAGGCACTTTCTTTGGAAATTCTGCTAAAGTGCACAGTGTTTCAAAGCATGTCATAGATATAGATGATTTTGACAAGTGCGTTATTCAACATATTATTTTTAATTTTTAAAATTACTGAAAAAAGGCTGCCCGCCATCAACAAATTGGTACCTAAAATTAGGGAAGCCAAGAATTTTAATGGAGGTAGCACAAGTTTGAAAACAATTTTGAGAAATATGTGATATTCAAGTCACAAAAACATGTACTTATTGCAGGCAAGATAGTACAACATTTGAACAGTTCGTATTTCATTGTTACGGACAATACCGAGAAGAAGTTAAGCCCAAAATATGAGATTTGTGTAAATATTGAGCATTCAGCAGTACACTGACCATGGTAACTCAACGGGTAAGAGTGACTGGATGGAAACCAGTAGATCTGTGGTTCAAACCCTGGCCATGGCAATGAATTTTTCATGTTGACTCTATCCAAAACCTTAGCCCACATATGGCTAGTATGAAGATTTCCATCAAGTTAAATAATAGATGACAACTTTGAAACATGAAATGCGCTATATACTCTGACATCTAGTGGCTAATATGCTAAGCTTTCATATGCACTCTTTGTTTCTCTGTATGCAGAGTCCATGTGTGTTGTATTTCGTTTTGTGAAATTTCGTGGATAATTAGTTAAACAGTTTGTAGTTATGGCTGAAGCCATACCAACCTCATCATATGTACCTTCCAAACATGGAAATCCAACTTGGAAACCTGCACCTGCATAGTGACAGCCACAAAATAATAGCAAAAGTTTGATATAGAAAAGTATAACAACCAGCTTATGTTCCCACTCAGCAAATCCATAGAACGAGCTGCTGCTTACACAGGGAAAAGTGTCAGCACTGTCAGGCATATTAAATCGTTTTGTGCATCTCAACCCAATGTCTTCAGAGAACGCAACGTTACGTCATCCACAAATCTGTGGAAACTTGCTATGTAAGCATTCTCTTCTGTAACCGCAATGAATTGCAAGAAGGTCCAAGAGCTGGAAATACAACATTGGAGAAATGATGGTGTAATAGAAAATGCAATTGATGAAATTATCATCAACGTCAGAGAATACCAGCGATGAAAGTGATGCATCTAATTTGGAAATTGAAGAATCACAAAGTAAATGAGTATTTATAGCTGTCATAATATTTGTTTTCTGCTTTTATGTATTTCATAATATAGTGAGTGTATAAACATATAGCTTGTTGGACAAAGTTTAATTGACTGTATGTCCACATATCCCATGCATCTTACACAGTTATCTTACACACTATTTTGCTGAATTGTGTTTTTCTTGGTTAACCACACTGCAAAAACAAAAGCGTATTAGCTCTCACTTCTTCCCTCCTGTCTGCACTGCAACATGAAACCAGAGCTCAAGAAAACATGTGTGTATAGCATGTAGTACTAAAATGTACTTCTTTCTATGTAGAAAGTAAACATTTTTCAGTCAAATGTTTCATGTTTCAATGAAAGAGAGAGATAGCATGGCGGAGAGCTTAAAAGGCTAATAAATGTCTATCCACAAGGTGAATTATCATTATTTGGGAGAAAAGAACATGTCTTGAATGAAAGGAAATGGATGTTCGGAGAAATGAATGTCCTGTTAAAGAATGAATAGGAAAATTGACATAAAAGATTAGACAGAAGCTGTATGGATGTATTATAGGACAAAATATTTAATAAAAGTTGTTGTTGTTGTTGTTGACTAATGGCACTGGGGATTAGTTGATTTGCATCATTTTCCCCCTAGCTTCCCAATATAAAGCCTGTATATTCCCACTTTTGAGACCATTACATTTAATACAAATTTAATAGTCCTTAAACAACGGAATACCATTACATTTGTCCAAATGGTGTTTGTTCATGATGATATCCTCTTACAGATAGTATATTTGGGTGTAGGTATGCAGTGTTTTACTTTGGGTCATTCCTCCGGCATTCCAAAACAGCACTGAAAAGTGTTCTTCTATTTAATAAAAGTAAAACACATGAAAATAGACTATTAAAAGAGGAAAGAAACAACAACATTTAAGTACACAGTTTTAGATGAATTTTGATTTGCACTTCCAAACAACCTTTGGAGGTTAATTATTCCATCAACAGAGGTCACCACTGCCAATAACCCTACAGCTAAGATCACCAACATAACCAGGAACCAATGGATGCATGCTGACGATGGGGACAAGTTGTACTAGAAATACAATCAACTAGTGATGTTTAGTCTTTCAAATTCTAACTTATCTTTATAAATAACAAATTGCCCAGTACAATATGTGTCCACCCAACACAAGAAGGCAAGGCAGAGGAATGTATAATGTAATCACTTTTGCTGTGTTTATGCTCACCTTCCAGATGTGATATGGATGTTAGGTTCATTGTGTTGTCACATAACTCACCCATACATAATACCCATCATGGCAGTTACTGAAACAAGCATTAGATTTGGCAGCATGATATAATATAACTCTAATATAACTCATGGTGCAACAGCCCATAGAGGGCCAAGGCCTGCCAACCCGACTGCCAGCCTCATGCCCATATATGCAAGGTACAAGTGTTTGATCATTCAACCGACACGGGGAGGAGATGTGGTCAGCATTTCGGCATCCCCCAGCCGAAAAGTTGGCTTTCTTGATCAGGGCCACTTACCTAGCATAAGCTGACGATGCTGACTGGGTATCGGTCCTATACCTGGGACTTAAAATCTGCACCCCAGGCGTGGGAGCAAACCCATGCCACATTCCATGGCAAAGAACCAAAGCATGATGCCTTAGCCCACTATGCCACGGCGCAGGACATGGATGACACATATGAGTCATTCCATGTCAAAACGAACACGTCTGAGACATGACCTTTTTGTATTTTCTCCAAATTTTTTTTACGTAACACCTAGAAGATATTAAATAACCCGTCTATTTTGTTTTTGGTGTGGCACGATTATTTAGAGGTTTATTGAATATTATATTTTCCGTATATTCGCCTGCTGTATTCTATGAAAATCGTTATAACAAAGATTATATGAATAATGAAATGTTAGTGTTTGAGACATTATGAAGTACACATATTGCAGTTTAATACGCTATTTTTTTAGGTTCGGTGAAAACAAAAAATGGGCGCCATTTAATGGGGTAAGTTTTTCAAAATGTGTTTTAATTAGCAACTTATTACTTTATAAAAACGAAAAAATTTCATTATAATCTTTGAAATATTGTGCATGAAATTTCATTGGTTTCAGAATGGGATTGAAGTAAAACGCGGTGTTATAAATACTTTACTGGTGGAGGTGAGGTGATTCACGTCCAGACCGAGAGCGCTGTGAACACATGGGCGAGCTATCATTTTACTTCCGGTGTTTACCGTTCAGATCTGCATCTATGCATAATAAGTTGAAACCTCAGTATGTTGTCAACTGACATTTCGTGTAAATTCTGAAGTGTGGAAGTTTATTTTCATCATGTCAGATTTGGTTCAAAGGAGTTATTGTTACTGTTTTAATCCATTCAAACTAGTTAACCACAGAGTAGGACATAAAAAGTTAAGGCCAGTAACCTCAGCAATGCTCGTTAAACTCAAACTGGAAGGTGTAAACCTATCTTGTGATTTGAAAGTGTGTGGCAATTGTCGCAAGAAAATTTCTAAACTTCCAAAGCAACAAAGTACAAGTGAGTTATGTATACCAATTGCAAGTGAAAGTGCAGGACTAGAAGAATGTGAAAATACAGATAGTGATAGTTTTTCCTGATCCTCCAGTGATGCAGTAACTATGGACACAAAAGACGCAGCAAGAAAACTGAATGAGAGTTTAGTGGCAATAGGAGAATCGCCTATAAAAAAAGAAAATTGTTGCAAAAACTTCATCCTCGGGATAAGTTTCAGAAAATATCGCAGGCAATGAAGGATAAAGTATTTCATATTGCAGACTCCACTTCAAATGAAAATTCACATCATTCTGAAATAATACAGAAACTAATAAATTTTTTCCATGAAACTGATGACAAAACTCTCAAAATACAAATACTGACGATTTTTGACAGCTGGTCTTACAAGAAAATAAAACAACATTTTGGTGTGTCAACTCACATGATACGAATATCTAAACAGGCGGCTAAAGTAAAAGGAATTTTAGGAACTCCAGACACCAAATCAGGAAAAAGCCTTGGCCCATCTACATTTAAAGAGGTGTCTGAATTTTATAATTCTGATGATGTGAGTAGGGTTATGCCTGGCTGAAAAAAATGTAGTTTCTGTTAAAGAAAATGGTAAGAGAATCCATAAACAGAAAAGATTAATACTTTGCAATCTTAAGGAAACTTACCAAAGCTTTAAAGATATGCATCCGGATGTCAGAATAGGGTTTTCAAAATTTGCGGAATTAAGGCCTAAGGAATGTGTACTTCTTGGAACTAGTGGAACCCATTCAGTTTGTGCTTGTGCTCATCACGAAAATGTCAAATTAATGCTAGATGATATCAGTATTTATCATCTCACTGCAAATTCAAATCCCATTTTAACTAATTATAAGGACTGCTTGACACACATCGTCTGCAACCCCCCATCTAACTGTTTTTTAAAGACATGTAAAGCTTGTCCAGGAACTGAAACTATAACACATCATTTACAACTGCTTGATGAACAAGATACTCATGAGATTACCTACAGACAGTGGGTGACTGTGGATCGCACAAATTTAGAAACCTTGATATCGCCCGTAGAAGATTTTATAGGCAAATTATCAACAAAACTCAGCAATTTACTTCCACATACATCCATAGCTCAGCAGCAGAATTTATTTTTGCGGGAGTGTAAAGAAAATCTGGCATTAGGCGAATGCATAGTGATAGCCGATTTCTCGGAAAATTATGCTTTTGTTATTCAGGATTCTGTTCAGGGGGTACACTGGAACAATAGTCAGGCCACAATTCATCCTTTTGTGGTCTACTATAAAGACAATAGTGAGATAAAACATTTTAACTTTGTTGCTATTTCTGAATGCTTAAAACACGACACCAGAGCTGTCCAACTTTTCCAAACAAAACTGTTACTGTTTCTGAAACAGAAACTGAGAGTACTGCGTAAAGTAATATATTTTTCAGATGGGTCAAGTGCATCCTGTCCTTCAACCCCCAGGTACATACTTGTAGCCTCGTAAATAACACCATTCTAAAAACCTACATTTCACCCTACAATATCCCGAAATCTACCTTACCTGCGGTAAAACTCATAACGGGTGGGCACGCAGCAAAAACCTTCTGGCTGTATACAGCCAGTCAGCACCACATGGCATGGCATGGCATGGCTCAGTATAAAAATAAAACAAGTTTTTCAAACATCTGTTTACACGAAAATGACTTTCAAATTCAAGCAGAGTGGCACTTTTTCGCCACATCCCACGGAAAAGGACCTTGTGATGGCATCGGTGGTACTGTTAAAAGACTTGCAATGAAAGCTAGCCTTCAGCCTGGAATAGACCCTATCACAAGTCCAAGAAAACTGTTTACCTGGGCCGAGAAGAACATTTGCGATGTAGTTTTCAACTTTTTCTCCGATAGTCAACATTAGGAGCACAATAATATATTTCAATCAAGATACCAACAAGCAAAAGTGGTGCGAGGCACTTTACAATTGCATTCTTTTGTGCCAATATCTGTATCTCAGTAAGTAATAAAAAACTATTTGTTGTAAAGCGAAGGGAGAGTGGTGGATATCAAAACTCTTTAACCAATCTATGATTAATTTTAAATCAATGCGACAAAATATGCGGTGACTGCAAGTGTAAATTTGTGACTGGAATTTCAAACTATTAAATGCTGTGTGATGAATGTGATCAAATAGAACTATTAATAGTATCATTACCAAGCTTCTGTAAACAGAAATCATAATTGACCTTGTAGGTGATGATGGCAGTGCAATGCAAGATGCGCCATCAGCTGCCACATGGTATGTGTGCGTCTTGACCTTGTAAGCAGCGCTGCACGACTTGGTAAGTTACTTAATTTCTCTCTTATTATTTGGAATCCCAATCTGAATTTCTTCCTGAGGTTATATGACATCATGAGGTTAGTTTTAAATTTTTTTCGGAATTTTTTTAGCAATGTGCTAAAATTGATAATGATATTTGTAACCTTAATGCCTTTCTGAAAATGTAAATATTACACGAAATATTTTTTGTTTAATGTGTAAATGAAGTATACATTTCAATCTAGTAAATGAGCCGAAAATTATATTTTTCTGCCAAAAATAACCAGATATATTCACATTAATGTAGAACGATGCGCGCAAAATACCCAAATGTTTAATGCTCTTTATTGGCCAAAATAATTAAACCAGAGACTAACAAAAAAATACGTATATCATTTTTCCCTTCATAGAACATATAAACTCAATATCAATGAAATCGGAGACATGAAGGTCAATTTTCCCTGAAATTTGTGCGATTTGACATGGAATGACTCATGTGTACTGTATGCGCAAGACTTCTTGAGCGTTCGGGTCCCAAGTCCTCATTTGGTAGGTTTCGCCTATTTCCGTAAACACAGATGACAACTTTGAAACAGGAAATGCACCACACACTGTGACATCTAGTGGCTAATATGCTAAGCTTTCACACTTACGCCATTTCATTTTGAGCAATTTTGAGGTTAAGTATTAGCTAACCAGTTTCCAACAAATCTAAAAGCAACACGTATGTTGTCGATGTTATGGCTCTCAAAAGGGGACACACTATTATTCGTCTACCTCCGTATAACTGTAATCTGAATGCAATTGAGCTGGCGTGGGCAAAAATAAAGTATGTTTAAAAAGTACGCAATGTTAAAGAGAGCTACAAATGTGCAGAAACTTGCTATAGAAGCAACGCAGTTGACTTGGAAATCAAAGAATCACAAAGCGAGTGAGTGTTTATAGGTATCATACTATTTGTTTTCCACTTTTATGTGTTTCATAACAGTAAATATATAAGCATACAGCATATCGGATGGAGTTCAATTGATTGTTAACATATCTCATACCTTCGGCGCATATCTTCGCTTATCTTACAGCGATTTGGCTGAATTGTTTTTCTAGGTTGACCACACTGCAGAAACAAGAGCATGTTAGCTCTTTCTTCTTCCTTTTTGCCCGCACCATACTGTAAATCCAGCGCTCAAGAAATCGTGCACATATAGTACTCTCATACATTCATTTTGATCCACTACCTGAGCAGATAAACCGTTCAAGCCCCTCTCCCTCCTCAGGCCCGGTTGCCTTCTAGTGATGGGTTGACAGTATTAGTTCTCCAATAAATCATCCTCATTATTAATGTGACATGACATCCATTTCAACAACTTGAAAACAATAGTTTTAAAACAAGTGAATTAAACCTGCAGAATACTCAGTAATAATGCAAGTGATGGTTCTGCCTTTGTATCTCTGGCCGACATACCCGAATGAGGCAATGTTGCCAGTTCTTGCCACTACTGCTCTGTTAAACAATGAAACAATTCCTAGGTTACGAGTATATGGAAAGAGTATTTACAGGAAACATAAACAAAGGAATTTAATATACTGACATGTAATCGACTTTACCAGAACTAAAGCAAATGCCACATGCTCTGCTTACAAGAGAATTCGCAACATAGTAGCAAATGCAAGGCTGACACATGTGGAGGATGCCTGCAATTGTTGCTAGCAGACAACCCAACACTGTAAACCTTGCCTGATTTTCATATCTTTTGCATTATGTTTTATATATAGAAAATCTTTAAGCAATACAATAAGCTATATTTATTAAAATATAAAAATAAATCAAATACAGTGCCAGTGTATCTGTTGCAATGAATTCAGAATTGCTTCCTTTACTGCAGAAATTCACAGCGCTAGTATACTAAAGGTGGTCATGCCTGTTTGTTTCTTTACCCTGATGAAATGTCAGGGCCAGAGATACAGTGGCGGAGCAGTCCTTGTGTGCTTGCTCTTACCTACTAAATGCTTGTTGGTGATCCAAATGGGGTGGCGTTCGAGCAGAACTCAATGTACAAAGCTCTGCTCCTATTGGTGCTGATCTCTGGGGGGAAACAAAAATCTGAGTTAACATTCACATTTACCTGCTAAAACAGTGCATAATAAGATTAAAAACATGGCATTGTATTCATGTACCTTCTCTATTCATTCCTCTGCAGACTATTTTCACAAAATCTCATCTAATTCTTGTTAACTGTGATAAATGTCTGAATGAGTAGAATAAGACTGAAAAATTCAATGCCATAGCCAGGATTTGAACCACGGATCTCCTGGTCTCTGTCCGGTTGCTCTTAACCATTGACCTACCATAGCCAACATCATCATGACATTAAATTCTCCAACTGACTCATATGTTTCCTGGTAAACCACTAGGGGTTCTCATATACAATGAGATACGAAGTGTGATCAAAAAGTTTCCGGGATGGCTTCACAACAAAGGTGGTGCTGAGATTTCTTTAATTCTTACCCATACTGTACATGCAAGATTCCTTCCCGATAAAATGAGAGATCACGTGACTTTCTGTGACGAGATATAAGCTCTGAAGTGAACACTTGATTCGCATATGCTGCAATTTTTCCACATAGCACAAATGTCAGTTTACAAAGAACAAAGAACCAACATCGAATTTTGCTTTCTACTTGGTAAAAGTGCAACAGAAGCCCATGAAATGTAAAGAACAGCTTATTGGGAGGACGTTATGGGCAAAACTCAAGCATTTCAGTAGTTTTCGAAATTTAAAAGTGGTGTGACATCAGTTAAAGATGCAGATCATTAGGGGCAAATCTGTTCCAGCAAAACAAATGAAAATATCAATCAGGTGAGGGAAATACTCTTAAATGATAGACACATACACAATAAGATAACTTTCTGAATCATTAGGACTCTCGTTTGGAAGTATTCAAAGGATTTTGAAAGACGATTTGGACATGAGAAGAATTGTGCCAAGTTCGTGCCCCGTCTGCTTTCAAATGACCAAAAGGAAAGCCGTGTGATTTCCTGCACAGATCTTAAACAACAGTTTCGAAATGATCCACAGTTTATGGAGAAAATTGTTACTGGCAATGAAACATGGATTTATGGGTACAATCCAGAAACAAAGCAACAATCTTCACAATGCAGGAGTCCATCATCTCCACACCTGAAAAACACCAGACAAGTTTGATCTAAAGTGAAGTCAATGACGATTCCAATGTGTAGGGACTATGATACAATGAAGCACAAAATTAATATAATTTTGATTGTCAATGCTCCACTTATTGCTAGTATTTACCTAGAACGCATTTCGTTAGAAATCTTCCTAACATCATAAGCTGTTGTCGACTAATAGGTGTTGGTTTGGTGAACTCCTTGGAGGCAATAGGTACCCTGTCGGTATCTTGATGAACTTGAAGTTTGGGTTTTCTTCAAAATTAAACAACTTTTTCGAAATATTTCTTTATGAAGATTTTTTCCCACGTGGTTAATGCAGCTGGACCTTGGACACTTTTTAATAAGTGGATTTCTCATTCTATATCATGATTCTCCTTCCAAAAATGGTATGCTACTGCCGACTTATCTATTTCTTTGTTCCTGATGTTCTTAAAATGCTCTTTAAGCCTAATGTTCAAGTTCCTTTTAGTTTTTCCAATGTAAAAGTTGTCACAGCCTTTGCAGTTTATCCGGTACACACCTGATTTTTTTGTCTGTGGGTATCTCCTTTGTATTATGTGATTTCATAAAGTGTTGTACACTAAATTTGTTCTGTGGGGCCAAAGTAATACTGTGCTCTTTGAAGACTTTTTGGAAAAGGTGTGCAGCTCTGGGATGATATGTAAATTTTCTGTATGAAGTTTCATTGCTGATTGGGGAAAGAGTAGTTCTTGAAAACGTTTCAATTATACAACAACAAGTAAGTGAAGTTTGAGTGTATACATAGTGACTCATAAATCAAACTCAAATAAGAGTAGTTACTTGTTTGCATCTTTGTTTTCTTCTGAATTTATCAATTTTCTTTTTGACCAATTCAGCACTAAATCCATTGTATTCTGCAATGTAAATGATATTATTGTACTCTTTGATATATTCCATCTTGTTTAAAGGTACATTAACCAGCTTGTAAGTTAAACTGTTGATAACAGCATGCTTGGGTTGTCTTGGGTTATATCCTCTCATTTTATGAAATTTTCTGCATGTGTTTCCTTTCTATGTATGGCAAATTTTAGTTTTGTATGTTTTCTGGTAGGTTTCAAATCTAAGAAAGGGATATTGTTGGTCTCTTTTTCTATGGAAAATTTTATTGCAGGATTTTGTATATGAAGTAGTTTTAATGCATCATTCAGTTGTTTCTCATTTACTATTGCCCAAATGTCATCCACATATCTATACCAATGTTTGAAAATTAGTGGGAATGCCTTTGTGATATGGGTTTGCAAAAAGCTCATGAAGATGATGATTGTGTTTTTTGACATTAAAGGCATTGCACATAAGGAATTTGTGCAACAGAATCAAACAGAAGGTCAAGTGTTCTACAAACAAGTGCTACAAAGATTAAGGGAGAAGGTACGACGCAAACAGCTGGAGAAATGGTGAAGTGATGACTGGTTCCCGCATGATGACAATGCGCCCGCGCACAAAGCCCAATCTGTTTGCCAATTTTTGGATAAAAATAGGATGAATACTGTACCCCATCCCGCCTAGTTCCAGATTTGGCACCAGCAAACATTTTTCTTTTCCCAACTTAAAATGCAGCTCCAAAGACACCGTTTTGAGGACATTGATGTCATCCATTGCAAAATGCAGAAGACTGAACATGTTGAAAGAAGAGGACTTCCAGAGATGCTTCCAGCAGTGGCAGAAGTGCTAGGACAAGTATATTAACTCCCAAGGAGACTACTTCGAGGGTGACAGTGCAGAATAGACAAAACAAACTGTTGTGTAGTATTCATGACATCATTCCGGAAACTTGCTGATCACACCTCGTATGCACCTATTTGAGATAAATGTCAGTTACCTTTTATTCGCTTTGCTGTAGAGATAACAAGAATAAGTTACAGATCCTTTCAAACTTCTACCTTATGTTGCCTTTAAAATTCTGTTCTCTTTGAATGAACACAAAAAGAAAAGAAAGGAAAACAGTAATTTGCAATTAAAAAAGTACAAAGTATTAGAAAATTCAAACTAATAACAAAGAATATCTCAGAAATGTAGAAACTTCTGCTTCTAGTTTAGGTCATGGAAGCTTGCATACCTACTCATTTTATAAATGGTTACTGCCACAGAAATCTGTTACCTGACATAAATAGTGTGGATTCCTGCACACTGATGTTTTTGGAAATTAAATGGCTGACTTTTAGCAGAAAAGGATCTAAAATCAATTTAGTGGTAAAACAAAATTTCCCCCATGAATCATTTAAAAGAATTATTACTTAAAAAAAAAAAAAAAAACATTCTTTAAATTAAAATCAACAAGTAACTGTTCGAAATCAACAGTCAGAATGGAAGAACATTTTGGATGATCCATCAATAGTTTTGAATTTACCAAGGAAATCCTCTGTTGCTGAACTTCGACTGATCATGTGACATCATTGCTTGAACAAACATATTTTCAGAATTGGATTGGTCACATCTCCAAATTCTTACCCCTCCCCCCGTTTTTTTTGCCTTTAACTCCAATGGTCATATTGGTGGCCGTTCTCCCTTGGAACATATCGAAGGTGTTAACTCGTATTCATTGTTTTATTCATTAAATCACACACACATTCCATTCATACTGCTCTGGGGAAGAGGAGGAATTATCTTGGTCGGAAAAAAATCGCTCCCCCCATGGCTGGGAATCGAACCCAGGACCCCTAGCACGGCAGGCAGGTGCTCTACCGACTGAGCTATGGGGCCAGCCATCTCCAAATTGTTTATTGTGCTTCAAAGAAAAAGAAATGAAAATGGAACATTTAAAAAATTGTAGATCCGTTGCAGCTTTTGAAACTTTAACGTCAGCAGAATAATTTAATTCTCTGAGCATTAGAGATGCATGCACGTGCACACATTTAAGTTTCATTTTTGGTTAATCTTGATGATAATTCTCAGTGCAATGGATGCAACTGCTAGCCATTGGTCACTGTGACAGTTCTGGTATTAGAATTGTCCTCCTTGGTCTAGAGTAATGTGCCAGCCTCTGGTTTCCAAGACCATGGATTCAAACAAGACAGAGGACAATGGATTTTTTCAGGCACAACAAACCTTAGCAAAGTTTTTTTTTTCTCTCTCTCAGAAAGGAAGTAGGTGGATTCATGTTGTAGATTTAAAGTATGTAAAAGAACCTGAAGCCTGATAAAGAGGCCTCTGAGCAAAATTAAGTAGTCTTTTATGCCCATTATAGAATGGAATCCACAGCAGCTGAAGAGCTTCCATAAATAAACACTCAGTGTCTTTAGATAGATAGTCAACATGAAAAATTCAATGCCATGGCCGGGATTAGAACCACGGATCTCCTGGTTTCCGTCCAGTCGCTCTAACCCATTGAGCTACCATGGCCAACGTGCCGACTTGACATTAAATTCTCCATTTGACTCATATATTTCCCCAGTAGACCACTAGGGGCTCTCGCATTCGAGATACACCCTTTATGGCAACTTACTATCCTAAGTACTTGAGTCACAGGCTTCATCATTTAACACTTATTATTTTAGTTAATTGATGGAAATTAATCATTTCTTCACACTAGCCGTATATAGGCCAAGGTTGTTGATAGATAGAGTCAACATGAAATATTCAATGCCATGGCTGGGATTTGAACCACGGATCTCCTGGTTTCCGTCCAGTCGCTCTAACCCTCATCTAAATTAATTTTTCACGTTAAATCTATCAACAACCGTAGGCATTAGTTCCACCAGCATATATAAAATACTGCATGATTATTTAGCTGTGAAAAAGGTTTGCTCTTGTTGGATCCCACGTAATTTGACACAATCTGAAAAAGATGCTCGTGTTGATGTACAAAAATGTTCAAGAGATACAATGGCAGTGCCTCAAAAGACGTATATAATACTGTAACAGGAGACGAATCATGGATCTATGCATATGATTGGTACATAAACAGCAGTCAACTGTATGGATGTTTCCAGATGAAGCAAATTCAACAAAAGTCTTTGTAAAAAACTGAAGCTACTGACAGTGAATCAAACTATTACGAATAAACTGCAACACTTCAAAGTAAATGGTAGTCTGCTTTTTCAGAAAAACTCACCATGTGGCAACAGTGCCTTTAGAGGAACGTAAAACAGTCAATGCCAAATGGTACACAACCATTTGTTTGCCAGAAGTCTTCGGAAAAATAAGGAAAATCAACAAGAACCATAGGATCGTTCCTCAAGACAATGTGAGCGCACACACATCTAGTCTAACAACAGAGATTTGAAGGCTCAAAAAGTCAAATTGATGGATCATTCAACATACAGTCCTGATATGGCACCCAATGACTTCTTTTTGATCCCGAACATCAAGAATAAATTGCATGGACGATTTTCGTTGGCAGAAGAAGCTGTTAATGCCTTCAAGAACCATGTTTTGGAGGTGTCTCAAGAAGATTGGAATAAATGCTTTGACAAATGGTCTATATAATGGAATATTTTGAAAAACAATAAAACAGTTTTCAATCAGAAATTACTTTGTTTTAGTTATTAGGCTCAAAATATAAATAGTGCCCCTTGTACCAGGCAGGGTATCAGAACCATGTCTAATCAGCAATCTCCCCCATCAGCCTCATTCCCCTGGGACTTCTTTGACTATAGATGGACTGTGAACAAAATGCAGTTATTGTGCACATGCGCAAGGAGAGCCTTCTCTCCTGCTCGTCATCCAAGCATTATGTGACTGCCACCCATTCCTTCCTGCATGTGACAGAGCGCAAACCACATGAAACGCATGCATTTTAATGCTGTTTTGATTTTCAAAGCATATTGAAAACGTCCAGAAATATGGGCAAATACCAGCCTTCAAATTTCGATAGGCCACTCAGAGGCCAGGCTCATGAAATAGTGTATAATGTTGTACAGTATTTCAAGAACATGAAAGAAAGATTTAACATACAAATGTTAATGTAGGCAATGACAAATAAAGCAACTAGTGTTTCAGGAAGAACTATAAGTAACATTTTAAAAGAGGGAAGAGTGTCCATTGCAAAGGGTACATAGAATTTTTCCACTCCAGATGGAAAATCAGAGCCAAAGAAGCCTAGAACTGAAGTGGATTCATTTACAGATTCCGCTATTTGCCAGAAAATCCATGATTTTATACTGTGCGCAAAGAGTAGCCAACAATAAAAAGCTTCTAGCCAGTCTAAAAGAAGATGGAATCCTTGCTTGTGGAAGGGATTTCTTGTGAAAAAAGCTTAAAAGAGCTGGGTTTCAAATGGAATCATCGCCAGTCCAAACGCAAGATTTTGGTAGAATGGTCGGATATAGCTGTTCGGCAGAGTATTTAAATGACATCAGCAAGTACAGGGCAGAGAGATGAAATGTTGTACACATTGATGAAACATACACCCAAGAATCCCATTCAGTAAGCAAGTGCTCGCAGTCAGAAGAAGAACTTGGAATTACAATCAACATTGGAATGGGGCAGAAATTAATTATGGTTCATGGTGGAGGTGAGGACGGATTTGTCAAGGGCACACTACTAATTTTTAGAGGTGGGTAAACTTCAAGAGACTATCACAAATCCATGAATTTTGAAAACTTCCAAAAATGGTCAGAAATGCAGCTTCTTCCAGCTCTTGCCCACTTTAATATTATTGTAATGCATACCACTAAATACCAGAACAATGAGAGGGATAAGAAGCCAAACATGGCAACTTCAAAATCTGAAGTGACATGCTGGATGGAGGACAACAGTATTGTCGCGTAGTGCCTTGGCGAGAGAGGGAGAGAGAAGCAGGGAGTGGGGAAGATGGACAGCATTCAGCCCACGCCTACTCATGTGGCTGGTTGGCACTCGCTAAGGGGGTGGGGAGAGATGTAACCACAAGTCACTGGACCACCTCTTTCCCCTCCTCCTGCGTCTGTAAAGACCATGATGTTTCGTTGAGCCGGTAAACGTCTAGATCTGCATTTGGTGTCTATATAAGTGATGCATTGGGCTAGAGGAATCAGTTAGTTCTTGGCGGACAGCCATGAAGAGCGCAGTGCTAGTGAACAGACTTGAAGATTTCATACGTGTTATCAGAGGTGTACGAAGCTTGTTTCTATGGAGGGAAAGAGCGATTTGAATCTCTGCGAGTTGGACCCTTAATTCTACAAACCCACAAAGTCATAACTGATGTCAGGAGTCAGACATTACGTCATGGAGGCTGCATTGGCACAGATTCTAGAGAAGTTGGAGACGGCAAATAATAACTTGGCCGCGACGATGACCGCGAAAATGACCGAGCTAACGAAGATGGAAACGGCAAACAACAACCTGGCAGCAGAATTGAAAGAAATGAAGACAGCTAACGACAACCTCACCACAAAACTGAAGGAAATGAGAACGGCGAACGATAGCCTGGCCGAGAAGATGACCGAATAGATCACGGAGATGAAAGCGGCAAACGAGGCCCTCGCCGCAAAATTTGAAGAGCAGTTGACCGGCGTGAGGAATGACGTCACGGAGCTGGGCAAGCGGATGGGTCAAGAGGACGAGCGCGTCGAAGACCTGGCGAGCGTGTTAATGGCCTGGAAGCAAAGGCCGACAGCAGCGTTAAGTCCCTGAAAGCCATGGTGGAGGACGTTGTCAGCAGGAGGCTGAAGGATTTGAAGGTCGACGTGCTGGGATGCGACAGTATCAATTTTGATCCTGCAATGTCAAAAGCGAAGTTGTTGGAAATTATCAACAGTAAGCCTCGTGAGAAACAGTTCACCATTGACATTATTTATGAACAAGGTCACATTCCATTGCACCTTCCACCCTATCACCCTGACTTAAACCGCACTGAAATGGTATGGGATGACATTAAGGGAAAAGTTGTGCGAAAAAAAAATTGGTGTGAGCTTGAAAGAGAAAGCAGAATTGTGTCAAAAATTATTTCCGGTGTATCTTGTTCAACAATAGATTAAGTGTTATGACAGTTTAAAGATAATGGGAAAATAATTATCTCGAACATGACCTCATAATTGATCAAGAAATAGATAGAATCATAGTTTCTTTAAACCCTGAGGAACAAAGCAGTGATTTGGAAGAAAATACAGAAAGTAAATCTAACAGTGAATGCAAAAGCGAGTGACACACTTGACTAACGCAGCCCACGCGATGGAGAGGCAACCCAAAATGATGGTAGAGAGGGAAAGCTATAGGACTTCAGTTTTGGTAAGCCACGCCTCCAACTGCATTTTGTTTGCAGTCTATCTCTACACACATTTCTAGTAGATATTTTATGAGAATTCTTGAAGACCTGGCAGTATAATACTTGTTTGTGGTACCACAAAAATAAAAACATCACTTTCTTGGCTAAAAATACACTTCTTGTACATATCACAACACTGTACAGCATTTATTAGAAGTCACTAGTGGTACTGTACATTTTGTTACAGTCCAGTGAAGGAGGACCATGATCATAATGAAGGATAGACACATAGATAAGCTCTGGTCTATCATAACACTGTATACCATTTACTAGAGGTCACTAGTGGTACTATACATTTTGTTACAGTCCAGCGAAGGTGGACCATGATCATGATGGACAGACACACAGATAAGCTCTGGTCTATAACACTGTATACCATTTACTAGAGGTCACTAGTGGTGCTATACATTTTGTTACAGTCCAGTGAAAGTGGACCATGAACATGATGAAGGATAGACACACAGATAAGCTCTGGTCTATCATAACAATGTATACCATTTACTAGAGGTCACTAGTGGTGCTATACATTTTGTTACAGTCCAGTGAAAGTGGACCATGAACATGATGAAGGATAGACATACAGATAAACTCTGGTCTATCATAACACTGTATACCATTTACTAGAGGTCACTAGTGGTGCTATACATTTTGTTACAGTCCAGTGAAAGTGGACCATGAACATGATGAAGGATAGACATACAGATAAGCTCTGGTCTATCATAACACTGTATACCATTTACTAGAGGTCACTAGTGGTGCTATACATTTTGTTACAGTCCAGTGAAGGAGGACCATGATCATGATGAACAATAGACATACAGATAAGCTCTGGTCTTTCATAACACTGTATAGCATTTACTAGAGGTCACTAGTGGTGCTATACATTTTGTTACAGTCCAAAGAAGGTGGACCATGATCATGATGAAAGATAGACACACAGATAAGCTCTGGTCTATCGTAACACTGTATACCACTTACTAGAGGTCACTAGTGGTGCTATACATTTTGTTACAGTCCAGTGAAGGTGGACCATGATCATGATGAAGGATAGACACACAGATAAGCTCTGGTCTATCATAACACTATATACTATTTACTAGTAGTACTATGCTTTTTGTTACAGTCCAGTGAAGGTGCACCATGATCATGATGAACGATAGACATACAGATAAGTTCTGGTCTATCATAACACCGTATAGCATTTACTAGAGGTCACTAGTGGTGCTATATATTTTGTTACAGTCCAGTGAAGGACCATGATCATGATGAAGGATAGACACACAGATAAGCTCTGGTCTATCATAACACTATATACTATTTACTAGTAGTACTATGCTTTTTGTTACAGTCCAGTGAAGGTGGACCATGATCATGATGAACGATAGACATACAGATAAGCTCTGGTCTATCATAACACCGTATAGCATTTACTAGAGGTCACTAGTGGTGCTATATATTTTGTCACAGTCCAGTGAAGGAGGACCATGATCATGATGAAGGATAGACACACAGATAAGCTGTGGTCTATCATAACACTATATCAGGGGCGGCCGGTGAGGTATTGCATTGATGGTGCCATAAATAAATAAGGGTTGTTAAAATATAAATATGTGCACCAATTACGAACGATTTAGGTAATCTTATCAATAATCCAACCTATTTTATAATATACTGTACCATACAGAACGTACAGGGAAACGGAAATAGATATTTATTACATCCGTACTCTTTTTACGCACAGGTATACCGAGTACAGTAACAGTTTGATAATACAGTTCATGGAGAATGTGATACGAAGCGTTCGTGTAAGATTTCGTGATAGAGAGACAGTTATTGTTATTGCTTTAGCCATAATTTTTCTCGCGCTCAAATCAAACGAAACAAACTCAAGAAATCTTTGTCTCACACTCACAAACACATACGAGCGAGCACACACGCACGCACGCACACACAAGACGCAATTTTTCACTGCAAAATGAGTAATCTTCAACTTTCTTTTCTCCAGAAATGTATATGTGTCCGTCATTTCAAGATATTTGTCTGGGAAATGTGTTACATAATTGTCAAACTGGCTTACATCAAATAAGTTGGTTGCAATTAGGTGCCCAATGAACTGAAAACGTGATTTTATTTCACAAAAGATGGCATCACACACCTCCAAACATTTTGCTTTTTGTTATTATCATCAACCCTTGCTCTCTTGTAAGACATTGTTTCGTCATTTTCAAAACTAACCTGACTGATGATGGAGTCAATGTCATCTTTGATGTTTTGCATTATTGTTTCAGTTATGAATGTCTTGTTTTACCTTGGTTGGTTCAGTTGTGATCTTTTGAAATTGATTAAATAGTATGTCCACATGAGGCATCATCTTATAGAAAAACGATAGCCAGAAAATGAAATCTCTATCTTTCAGTCTTTGTTTGTATGAACCAGCTTTTTCAATAGTAGAGGGTAATTTTATGTTCTCACTCGTTTCAATTGTTTCCATGACAGTAATAAGCTCCTTCCTGTTTTCATAAATATCCTTTACTACTCGCGAATGGTAATTCCATCTTGTGAGAGACACACGGGGTAAGCTTTTCTGAATTATGCTATGCAACACTTTCGATCTTTGTGGCGAATTTGAAAAGAAAGAAGAAATGCCTGAAAGATGTGCAAAGAAGATGCGGGCTTTGCGATTAATTGAGGCTGCAGTAGACATAAGTTTTAACTGGTGCGCATAGCAATGAATGTAGTGCGCATTTGGGTATTTGCCTTTTATTAATTTCTGTACTCCGTTTGACTCGCCAATCATAACGTTTGCACCATCGTAACTCTGAGCTATTAGTTTTGCTCGGTCATCTCCAATTAAGGGTTCGATTTCTTTCAGAATACACTCCAAGATAGACTGAGCATTCTGACCTTCTGGATTAACAAAATTCCAAAATCTTTCAACGGGGGTTCCATAAACAATGTATCGCAAAACAATAACCAACTGAAATTCGCAAGACACATCAGTGGTTTCATCCGCGATTATTGCAACATAATCCGCACGCTTTATTTCTTTGCGCACTTCCTCGTGATACACTTCCAACATGCATTGCAGGAGTTCGTTTTCAACAGTCTTAGGAATGCCTTTGAATATTGATGACTGGCTGAGATGTACTTGAAGTTCTTTATCCAACTCTGCCACTGAACTGAATGAGCTCACGAAAAAGCCCTTATTTTGAGAGGCGTCAGATTCGTCGTGTCCCCTAAGAGCCAGCTCCAAAGCACCACAGAACCGAATACAGTTTATAATTACGTTCAATATATACCTGTTCTTGTCTGCTTGTTTGTCATAGCTGTTGATTGCCTACACTGCGAATCTAATTTGTCCTGAATATTGGTTTTGCCTAGAAATGAAAGACTCAGAACATTGTCCATGTGTCGCTTCGATGTTTCATGCATTTTCATTTTAGACCATAAATGCCCAATATCAGTTATTCCAGTCTTACACCAATGGACATCTCCCCCAAATAACACACAAGGAAAACAAAAAACTGCATTGTTTTCATCACAGCCGCAAATCCATTTGTTCTTTTGATAAATATCCGGATTAAACTTACGGCATCTATTTTTTGTTTGCTGCTGCAGATTCAGATTCGGAAGTGGCCTACCCATTGTTTTTATCTGATTTTTTTCACTTAGAGTCCTGTTACTAAATGAAGTTTTCAGTAATTCACTCACCTTGTTCATGTTCGTAACTTTACTGTGAATTTTAACTTAAAGAAAAACACTGTTTTAAAAATCTGTACTCACGATGAACTACAGCATTACAGGAGTACATACAGAACTACTCTACCATTGCTTTGAAAACACGTGTCCAACACATGATGGACGCGCGGGTTTTATGTTGTACCAACAAAAGTGCTGCTGTGAAATATGCACATGTTGAAATACTGTCTCTAAATTTTAAAATCTAATACTATATTCACATTGAAACCCAATTAATTTTATTTATAAGGATATCTATGTGTTGTGTTTCTGCAACTGATTTCATTAAGCATTAATTTGCGTTTTGAAGTTCCTCACAACTAACTTGCAGTAGGATGGTGACACTGCATTAAAGGAAGGTATAGCGCAAAATGTATTCTTACCATTGTCTTTTGCTAGGTGGCAGGATCGTGGTTCTCTGAGGTCCCGTGTTTTACTGCACTCTAACGGGCAAAGCGTAAGTTATGCGCCAGAGAAATCCCGGCACTACCTTCTCTGACTTTCTTCCATAAGAAGTCGTGTATAAGCAGACATCTTAGCCCCTAGCCCTAACACAGGCGTTTATGAGCGTAGACGGTGCCGTTCTGGAATCGGCACCAAGCTACGGAAAACAACCAAGAAAGAGCGCTGGCGTTCAACGCGCCTATTCAAACGAGGGAGCAACTACTCATAAACAATTCCTTTTGCGCAATTCTTATACACTTCTCTTTCTTTCACTTTCATACAGATGGTGCCATGGCACAGCGGCACTACCTCAGAAGCCGCCCCTGCACTATATACTATTTACTAGTAGTACTATGCTTTTTGTTACAGTCCAGTGAAGGTGGACCATGATCATGATGAACGATAGACATACAGATAAGCTCTGGTCTATCATAACACCGTATAGCATTTACTAGAGGTCACTAGTGGTGCTATATATTTTGTTACAGTCCAGTGAAGGTGGACCATAATTATGATGAACGATAGACATACAGATAAGCTCTGGTCTATCATAACACTGTATACCATTTACTAGAGGTCACTAGTGGTACTATACATTTTGTTACAGTGCAGTAAAGGTGGACCATGATCATGATGAAGGACAGACACAGGTAAATTCTGGTCTATCAAAACACTGTATACCATTTACTAGAGGTCACTAGTGGTCCTATACATTTTATTACATCCAGGACCATGATGGATAGACACAAGAATAAAATCTGATCATAACAATGTATACCATTCAGTCTGTAAAGTTAACTTACAATATAATTTGTGCCTTTTAATATCCATAACGAGAATCTGAAACACTTTGAATCTGGGCAGAAATAAATAAATGACAAACGAACCATATAAGTTGGAAAGTATGTAACTGGCATTAAGTTGTACACATAAGAATCTATTCAATTATCTCACCTCAAAAGTGTCTGTTTTGGAGCTATGAAGTAGCAGTTTTTCCTTTGATGATTTTCTCTGAGCCTCGGCTAACTCAGCTTCTAGTTGAGTTGTCTTACGTTGTAGTTGGCAAATAACTAAACAAATACACAATAATGCTTTAATTATGCTATTTAGGAAATGGCAGAAAATAATGTTATGGTTATCTTAATCTAATGATTACTTATTTAATGTAAACAGACAGGAATTAATTACCTATTAATAGTTATAAAAGTAACTAAGTAAAACTCTAACTATAAGGCTGTCCCATTTATTACATTTTACCTGTAAAATCCTTAGACATTCTATATCATTGCTCTAAATTACTCTCTTTAATGCATCAAAGATAAATAAGAACATTGTATTATATTCATAATTTGCAAAGTCTGTAATATTTTAAAAGTATCATGAGAAAGTGGCTATACTGAGCAGTTATTTTTACCAGTTTTAACTGAAAAACACTTCCAGTTTGCACCATCGGGTGTTTAACCATAACGTTTTGTAAAAGAAACATACACCTTCAAAAGACTCACTTTCAACAGGTTTGCTTTATCTTTCTTTGAATTTTGTGCACTTTTAGTGAGTTGTTATACATGCAAAAATGCAAACGGTAAATGTTTCTCCGTAAACAAGAAGTTACAAATTCCAGAAGTATGATGCAAATTCCACCCTAAATCAAAATGGTTTTGCTGACTAGAAACTTTCTCATCTATTCTATGAACAATGGTAACAAAAATTGGGACCTATTACAAGTGCAGCAAGTGGTAGTTATAAACAGAAGAAAATAGAAATGTTAAGTATGAAAAGGTTGATGAAATTCTTATTGAATGGATTCAGTGGTCCCAAGATGCTTCAATACCATTTAGTGGCCCAATCACACAAGGGATTGCATGACAAATTGCTGGCAAACTGGACATTGACTTTTCTGTTTTCAATACCTGACTTTGATAAAGATTCAAGAAAAGACATGGCATAGTATATCAGCAAATCACAGTGTATAAAATCAGTTAGTGACAGTGATGTGAATGAAAATGCATCATAGTACTAAGACACAGTAGTCAACAATTGAAGAATTTTTGCATAACAAATAATTTCTTATGTGTTATGTGTGTTTGAAGGAATTTAGTAACAGTGATATTTAATAAATATCCTGACGATGAGAGAGATGCACACTCCTGAAACGTCAATTTCTAATTGTCTTTTCACCTGGCTTGCTTCCCGAGAACAACTTGAGCATATTCGTCATCAGGAAAGCTTCAGATCTTATTGAGATTTGATACTTTTTGAACATATCTCATATACAATCCCTGGGGTGAAGCTGATGGTGAATAAAATACTGGTTTTAAATTATTAAAACAATTAAATGGTCTGACAGATTTAATGGCTTGGGAAAAAATATTTATTTTAAAAAATAGAAATCATGTAATGAATTTTGAAAACCAACAATCGATTCTATTCCAATGTGTATGGTCTATGATACAATGAAGCACAAAATTATATTAATCGATTCTATCTTTAAATTTATTTTATTTTCAGAGTTTGGTAGTACTAGCAGGAACGTAGTGTTCTGCTTACTGTCCAATTTTTGTATCTATATATTAAACGCTGATATATTGTTGCATGAGAATGTTGCCCTTCCTATGAAGGGCATATTAAATATTGTAGTTGACCTCTGGTTACCATAATGTTGACAATGAGATTGAAATAGTTATTTAATGTTTGGTTTTATATATAGGATTGACTTCTGTCATACTGGATAAAATTCTGTGCTTACAATAAAAAGTGAAAGTGCAAAATGAATGTGATATATGAAAGGAAAGTTAAATGTTAATTTTGATTTTTGGTAACTAAATTAATTTAAATTAATTGGAAATATTATTTAAATGTTAAACAGTTTTGAAAAATGATTTCAAAATAATAATTATAACATAATATGAACATAATTGTAACTGGTTGCGACATGGACCAATTGTAAAATGTTGACTTCCATAGCAATGGAAGAATTATAAAATAAATATCATAACAAAGCTGTCTTCTTCTGCACTTACCTTTCATTTAGTACAGATGTATGTATGAGTATCCTTACTTCTGCAGAAAGAATTGTGCATAAAGTGTTGTAAAAGCAACAGGCAAAGTTTTATAACTGAGTACAATCAACGTTCACGAAAGTGTTTATCTGTTTAGTGTTGAAAAGGATGTTTTAAAGATTTAATTGGAATTAAGTTGCAATTTTAAAAGAGAAAGAGGGACAGCACACACATACATATGTAATATTCTGTTACATATGGCTGCCTTTTGTGCTGCTGCATGAACATCATATCTACCTGGCCACATATGTAAACTGTTACACAATGTAAACAAAAGTTTACAAAATCACAATCTTATTGAAATTTACATAAATTTCTTTAAAGATAAGTGAAGTTTTTGTTACAAATAATTATATTTGTGTAGTAAAATCCTGGTAGCTGTAATTTTATTTACTGATGTATTCTGGGAACTATTGGGTGGCACCTTGTAAAACAACAGCTATTTCTTCAACATTGCTGTCTCATTAATATTGTCGCCGATCACATTGTTGAGACAGCGCACGGCAGGCATGCAAAACGAGACAGATAGTGCAATGCATAAAAGCTTGCCGAAACAGATAAGGATAGATGACTGGAAGGTTCGTCTTTCGTCTGGTGCTGTCCTGAAGGTTAAAGAGCATTTCACTAAATTCTGGAACAGTGAGTGGAGATATAAAAGGAAGCCGCAATTCGCCAGTGGACAGTCGTAATCGGAACTGATAACTGTGCGTGTGCAGCTGTGATTTGAAAGTAAACTTTTTGTTTATTTACATGTGCAGAAGTGACGAGAGATTGTGTTGCTTTAAGTTACGTCATCTTGCTGCCAAGGGTGTACACACAGTGTCTTTCTACGGAAATAAAGAGCATTTTGAATTTCTGCAAATTTGACTTTTAATTTTACGAACCCACAAAGTCACAATATTTACTATTAATGAGAAAATGAATAACTACAATAAGATATTGATAGAACATAAATCATGTCTTTTATTGTCAGTATCTTAGTTCAGCTAGGAAAGTGTTACCTGTAGTCTGGTATTTTAAAACTTTTTCCTTGTTCTCAATTTCAAGTAAATGCTCATTTTTCTCTTTTTCCAAAACAGATAAACGCTGAAGTTCTAAGCGCTGTTCCTCTACCTTTGCTACCAGTGAAGAAATTTCTTGATTTTTTTGAGCTAAAATTGTCTCTTGCTCGAGTATTTTACTGCCTGCTTCTTTCAGCTGAAAGTATAATATAAAACATTAATTATAAAATACTTTTAAAATATTTTTTAATTTAAATTTACCAAAAAAACGGTGTACCTAGCTTTTGCTAATGCTAATTCTATAAACTGGATCATCAAAATTACTAAATCCAATCCTGAAGAATTTGCTGCAGCTTCATTAATTATCCTACATACGGTTTATCTGAAAGAACAATTAACTACTGACTGATCTGCCACAGCTAATTTATTAATTTATTTACATTTAATATACATAAACTAAATAATGTTACAATATGCACAGACTGTATGTTTACTGGTGTCAAATACTTCAGGAATGCAATCCCTCCAATTTCAGAAGAGTAAAAACCAAAGGTCTGAAAATAATTTGTTAGAGACATAGGTTTGCTCCTTTGTTGAAGCAATTGAATTAAATTATTTTCTGTTGATTCTTTCTTATTTGGTTGTTTATTGAGAAGCACAGAAGAAAATTTATTCTGTGATAGAACAGATCAATATGCATTACAAGAGTGGTCTGAAATGTTCTCGGCTTCACCCAGAGATAGCAGCACTACTTACATGATTTTTTTTCCCTACGTTGCTACACGTGTTAATAGATCCTGTGTAAAATTACAAGTCATTCCAGGCAATATGGACTGTAGGCAGTTGTTTGAACAGTGGAATTGCACATTGCTTTAAAAATGGACAAATTTAAGTATCGTGATGTAATAAAATTCTTTATAAAAGAAAGTTTAACACCTACAGAAATTCATTTGCAGATTGTAAATGTGTATGCTGACTCTTCACCTTAAGTTTCCACTGTGAAGAACTGGGCAGCCGATTTTAAACGTGATCACGAAAGGTCCAAGATGATCCATGCGAAGGACGTTAAAAAACTGTAACCACACCAAAAATCATTGAAAAAGTGCATGACTTGATTTTGGAAACTACAGTTAAATCTCGATAGATTGATTTTGGAAGTTTGGCATGCAAAGGTGTGTGAAATTGCTAATGCTCTTGGAATTTCAAAAGAACATATTGGTCACATCTTGTATCAAAAATTAAACATGAAAAAACTTTGTGCAATATGGGAGCCAAGTGTCCTCACTGTGGATAACAAACGCATTCGCATGATACTTTCTGAAAAGTGCTTGGCACATTTTCAGAAGAACAGAAGTGACCTTTTGCGCCGATACGTCACAATAGATGAAACATGGATTCACCGCTACACACCCAAATCCAAGCAACAGTAGAGGCAGTGGACAGAGGCGGTTCTTCAGCTCCAAAAAAGTCGAGGATGGTGGGAAAGATCATGGCATCAGTGTTTTGGGATGCCAAAAGAATTTTGTTGATTGACTATCTTGAAAAAGGTAAAACTATTACTGGAGAATACTACTCTCAACTTCTAACCAAACTGAATGCAAGCATTCATGAAAACAGACCCGGGTTAAAAGAGAAAAAAAAGTTGTTTTCCATCAAGACAATGCACCTGCCCACAAAAGTGTTTTGGCAATAGGGAAACTGAGAAATCTGCACTAAGAAGTGCTAAACATCCACCCTTTTTCCCAGATTTGGCTCCCTCAGAATTCATCTGTTTCCAAAACTGAAGAAATTCCTCACTGGTAGGTGCTTTTCGTCTAATGAAGAAGCAATCGCAGCTGTAAATGGGTATTTTGCAGCACTTCCAGAGGAACACTATAGAGAAGAGATAATGGCATTGGAACACCACTGGACAAAATGTATTGATATTAGAGGAGATTATGTTGAAAAATAAAACTACTTTGAAACCATGAATTATTGTCGTTTTTCACTATCAGGCTGAGAACTTTTCAGACCATTGTCGTATATTTACAGCCTTGCAGATAGGATTGTATCACAAGCATGGAGCTTTATGTAGAAAAGCACCTTGACAGGAAACTACATTGTTCATGAATGTTCTCTCAAATTTAGCAATGCTCGAGAAAGTGAGTCTCATTTGAGAGGAGTATTAAGGTACAAAGTATTGACTGTGATATAGACAACACAAACCTATCAGATAACATAAGATACACTGTAGTAAATGAAGGTGTTAGTCTCGTCACTATCTCATCTTCTGTACCTGTATCACCTTCAGCAGGTACAGAGATTAAATATGGCAGACTTTGTGTCTAGAAGAACTTTCTGCTGTCACGTTATAGAACTGTATTATGTTCATGAATTACTTAACATTCACCTTATTTAGTGGTGAGGCTGGGTTTACTTGCAATGGTATCTTCAGTTATCATAATATTCCTAACTGGATCTATGAAAACTGTCAAGAAGTGTGACAGAGCACATCAACAGAGGTTCTCTCTAAACATTTGGGATAAAGTCATTCATAATCACCTTATTGGTTCCTATTCCTATTTCTTTACTCCGTGCATGAATACAGAGATGTATCTAGTTTCTCAGACATGATCTGTATCACTTAATTAATTATATATCTCTGGACGTTATATGATGATTGTGTTATACAATGGTGTGCAAGCTCATTTCTGTCGGATAACTTGTACTATCTTGAATGATAAACTTCTGCATAGATAGACTGGTTGGGGGAGATTCATAGCATGGACTGCTTGATCTCTTGCTTTGAATCTGAAGTATTTCTTCATCTGTGAACATTTAAAGTTCTCAGTTTATGTGACTCCTATACCAGATATTGTCACTCTGGGAGAGTGTATTTGTATTTGACTAAATACAAAACACTCAAGGAATTTTCTACAGAATACAAGGGGATATAGAATGCAGACTTAAGGCATGCATTGCAGCAGGTCTTTACCAAACTTTATAACCTTCAATTTTGTCTTGCAGCTCAGTAAAACAGACTTTCAAACACATGTTCACATAGATAGAGTCAGCATGAAAAATTCAATGCTATGGCTGGGATTTGAACCACGGATCTCCTGGTTTCTGTCCAGTCGCTCTAACCCATTGAGCTATAATGGCCAACTTGATCCGTGGTTCAAATCCCAGCCACAGCATTGAATTTTTCATGTTGACTCTATGTATCAAAAACCTTAGCCTATGTACGGCTAGTGTGAAGAAATGATTAATTTCCATCAATTAACATGTTCACATGATAAGTATCCTTAGCGGTGAAGGCCGCGTAATTTTGGTCGTATTTGCTGATGTTTTCTTCATCCTGCCATGAGCTGCTTCTGGGCTCTCGTCCAATCTTTGCAATGTTGTTTAAGCTGATATCCCCCTGGTTCTCTGGTGGCTCTGCCCCTTAGTTCTTGGTTAGCTGCCTGTCCACCTATTTGAGTCGGTGTCAGTGCCACTGTTTCCTGGTGGCTTTCTAAGTGAGTTCTGTAGCCTTTTCCTGGTTATTTATTTCCTTTTGTTTGTTTAGCTCTTTTTGACTTGATTTGTTTCTGTTAAATGGTAGAAACTGTTTCTGTGAGCTGTCAGGCTCTAGATGTTCTCGTGGCTCCATCCCTTGTCTCTCACTGGCTGACCTTCGACCAATAACTGCATTTATGAGCAGGGTCTTCCAGGTACTGTGGAGTTGCTTTTTGTTATATCTGTTGATGTTTTTTTTTCTTTGAAAATTTCTATACTCTCTTGTGTCATCTTCTGGGAGAAGTTGTTGCAGGTGGCTAGAAGTTCTGTGTTGTCGAAATCGATGTGGTGGGCAGTTGAGATCACATGTTCTGCTAAAACTGATTTATCGGTTGGTTGAGTTTTAGACAGTATATATGCTCTTTCCTGCATGTTATGATTGATCTGCCAGTTTGACCAATGTAGACGTTTCCACAGTCGCATATGATTCTATATACTCCTGTGTTTAGGAGTGGATTACTGCTGTCCTTAGCTAGTTGGAGAAGTACCGAGGAGTATACTTCAAGTTCATCAAGGAGTTCACCAAATCAAAATTCAACAGTTGACACTAGCTGAGGATGTTAGGAAGGTCCTAATGAAACGTGTTCCAGGTAAACACTAGCAACATATGGAGCATTGAGTACTAGTTCGACTCAAAATTATATTAATTTTGTGTTTCACTGTATCATAGTCCTTACTCGTTAAGAAACAAGTATATATTATCAACAACCAAGAACCAAAACTGCTCAGAAGATCAAGTTGAAACTCACCTTACACTGAAAATTAATTGTTCTTTCACATTAATCGTGTGTAGGACAAAGTATGGAAGAGTAAAACAGACTGAAAAATTCAATTCCATAGCCTGGATTTGAACCACAGTTATTCCGGTCTCCATCCGGCTGCTCTTAACCACAGAGCTACCATGGCAACATGACAGCATGATATTAAATTCTCCAACTGACAATGTGAAAGAAGAATTACTTTCCATTAATTGACCTATAAGACCGGGGCCTTAAAGTACTTACAGCGTTGTAAGCTGCCATTAAGATAGTTGTCTCATGTGTTTATGAGAACTAGTAGTGGTTTACTAGGAAAAACACGAGTCAGTTGGAGAATTTAATGTCATGTTGGCCATAATAGTTCAATGGTTAAGAGCAGCCGGAAGGAGACTGGGAGATCCATGGTTCAAATCCTGGCTATGACATTGAATTTTTCAGTTTGACTCTAACCTTTCATCTTACATTATTACAAGCCATCTACCATATGACAAACAAAATTTCATTGATATTCAATGTCATTTCTGGCTTTTCATCTTTCCCTCTATTTGTAAAACAGTTTTATCACTTACCTTGTAACCAAGTGATTTGTTCTCCTCTTCAAGCATTTGTACTGTAGCCTTGGTTGTATAAAGACAATGTGATACACTTTTTAAAGCATTAATCTTTTTAGTTAGGCTGCTTTCCTTTTTCTTGACATTTTCCTCTAAAGAATTCTGCAAAGCAATCATTTAAATAAGTAGCATTCACTCCTCAGGTAAGAAAAGAAACAAAAGTTCCACATTAAGGGAATTAATTGTAAATTATGTGCACAGGACATCTACTGGTACCACAAACAAAACTGGCAACAAAAGGATATTGCAATTTTGGTACAGAATTTTGAATTTAGAACAAAGAAATTTCTTTAAGTTTCTAAAATATCAGGAGAATTCTTTAAACATGTAAGTAGTGAAATAAGGCCTGAAGCTTTCCTGGCGACGAATATGCTATCTTGTCGGGCAGCCAGCCAGGTGAAAAGATAATTAGATATCAATGGTTCGGGAGTTTGCATCTCTCCCATCATCAGGATATTTATATAATGTTATAACCATAAATGAAACACTGGATATAACACAACTATAAACAAAGACAAAACACTATCAAAATTCGCATTACTGAACAAAAGACTGTTTTCAGTAAATTAAATGCCAGTTCAGGAGATGGCGTGAGTATAGAAAATTGTGTCAAAGAAGCATAACTTCTTAACTTGATTATCAAGCTGTACTGATCTTTGCTTCTTAATTTGATGGATTTCCATTTTTAAGGTTGGTTTCCAAGAGGAGCTGAACTGAAATCCAGCATCACGATTAAGCGTGCTACTTTCAGAGGAAATCGCCAAAGCCTCCTTAATTCTCTGCTCCCAGTAACTGTTGCATATTGCCAATATGGTCGTCTCCTGAAAATTGGCTCTATGGTCGTTATCAAAACAATACTCTACCAGCCCAGACTTCTCAGGTTGCATTAAACGAATGCTCCGTTAATGTTCGATTATTCTAGTAGCGATGGTCCTTCCGGTTTGTTCTATATACGGTGTCCCACATTCACAGGGAATGCAGTACACTCCTGGAACTTAGAAGTCCAGTTTGTCTTTCACTGGTCTCAATAGATGTTTAATCTTCAGAGGTGGCTTGTGGATGGTCCTGATGTATTTGGCGAGAATTCTGCTGAAACACTGATATCTAATCATCTTTTCACCTGGCTGGCTGCCCGAGAAGATAGTGAGCATGTAAGTAGTGAACTAAAAGAGATACGGAGAAGAGAAAATAACATGAATAATTTCTGGGAAATGGCAAGAAAGAAATTTGATGATTTAGAAACACAAAAATTGAGAAATGAGGTAGCAGATAAATCATTAAGATTCTATAAATGGATGAAAGACACTTAGGGAAGGGAAAACAAGCAAATATGACAAAGAGCAGCAGGCGGTAGGAATAAAAGTATGAAGATTAAAAGGCCTAAGGAAGGGTATTCCAATGTTTTATTTATATTTATTTATATATATATATATATATATACTGTCTCACAAGTAAAATCATTAAAAAAAAATCTGAAATGTGTTCTGATAAGCAATTAACTAATTTTCAAAATATTGACCATTAGATTCTATGGTATTGAGGCATCGTTCAGTGAGGTTTTTCATACCACGATGGTACCAGTCTCTGGTTTTTGATTCAAAGAATTCGTCACTTGCACTGCTTCAATGTTGTCAAAATTTCTTCAACGTAGAAAGTGGGCCATGGAGCGGAAAAGATGATAATCTGCTGGTGGAGATCAGGGCTGTATGCTGTGTTTGGTAGCAGTTCGATTCCTCTCAATTTCTGAATTTTTTTCCTGGTTGTTTGTGCAGTATGGGGTGTTGTAATGTTAACTAATGCTGGGTATCTCCATCTCAAATTTACATGAACTCGTTGAGTTGTTGAGAATAAAGATCCGCATCAATCGCCCGCCCGTTTGGAACAAACTCCCAATGAATCACACCTTCAAAATTCCACCAGACACACATTACTTTGGGACCAAATTTATTTTTTTAACAATGACTTTGGCAGGTTGGCAGGGATCAAGTCACTATTTTGAGGCATCAGGGTTTCAGTAATATACCCATTTTTTATCACAAGTGACTATTCTCATGACATATTTATCATCCATGGGATTATGGATAAGCTGACAACAGATATCCACTCTGAGGTGTCAGCTCATGAGGTACAGATCTATAGCTTCTGTATGATTTTCCAAGTGTCTTAATGTGACAATGTATGGCATCTTTTGATGTACGAAGTTCTTCTGAAAGCCTACACGTACTTTTTGTAGATTTTCTCGCAACACTTGGCATGTATCCTCAATATTCCATATTTAGTGTTTTTGTCTAATTGATGAAATGTTGGAACCATCGTCGTGCCACATAACGACGCCTTCGCCCGCCTCAGCAGCGTGAATGGTAGCATGTCTGCCTTACGTTCAAAAGGTCCCGAGTTCAAATCTCGGTCAGGGTGCTTGTGGACATCATATCGCTTGGAACCAATGCTAATCCTGATCCAGTCATGGTGACTGAAGAAGTTTCAAGCTTGACTGAGTCATGTTTGACCACAATGGCAAAAGCAAGATGTTTTGTTGTTGCACCGCAATGCATGGCTACATGTCAGTTAAAAAACCATGGAAGCAATCACAAAACTTGGATGGACAACACTGAAACACCCACCTTACAGTCCTGACCTGGTTCTGTGTGACTGTCATCTCTTTGAGAAACTGAAAGAATCTCTTCCTAGAAGAAGTTTGAAGATGATGACTCCTTCATGAACGATGCCAAACAGTGGTTCAAACATGCTGGTCCAGATCTTTACAATGCAGGTAGAAAGGCACTGGTTCCAAGTTGGCATAAGGCAGTTGAGAAATGAAATGTTGTTCCTAAAGGATGTTTCTTCACACTATAAAAATTGCCAAGATGTAGAATGAAAACTGTATTTTTAAAAAATAAAAAAAAAATGTAGGCGTTTCTTTTGGAGTGACCCTCATAAACATATAAATTTTGAGTATAACTGATAAAGAGCCAGGTCTGAACACAGGTCATATTTGCCGGTATTAATAAACTGCATATGTGAACTTTTTATAGATAAAACTCTGATGCTTGAAATTCACATGACTTTCTCAACCATCTATGGTTTATTACTGAGTATACAGAATATTTATTTTAAAAGCATATTTTTTAACCTGTTTGTTTTTAACCAAAATAAACCTTTTCACAAACAGTCACATTACACATTTCAAGATAGATACAAAGTGAACAGCAATATTCAAATGCTTAAGAACTGGATACTATACCAGGGGCAGCGTCCTTACAAGTTGCAGTGCTGCAGCACACTCTTTTCTGTTTTATAAATCACATTGTAGAAATTTTAAAAAGCCATGTAAATAACAATACATTATTATAAGTGTAAGAAATTGAGTACAACCAATAATGAACTCTTAATGCATGGAAAACACCTGCGTAACTAATGGAACGCATCCTTGACTTCAACGTGCTGAGAGCCAACAAGCTCGGTGATCAGTATTGCGCATGCGTACAACCTTCCCCTCTTGCCTCCCTGATGCCCTAAGTTCCCTAGACTTTCGCACAAATGCCTGCTGCATCTGGGTGTTGCATGGTGATCATTCACTGCACAAGGAAGCAGGGCCACCAACATTCATAGTTATAGCTGCAGAACTTAAATATGCATTGAATAACATTTAGCAATCTATCATGAATCATCTATTTTAGTAGTAGAAACTAATTACATCCTTCTTACGTAAACAGATCCAATACCTGATGGTTATTAAATTGCAGGGCAGACTGTTTGTGATGCACCTATCATGTTGGCACGATACTGCATTCCTGCGACCATAACAAGAATCCCCCATAAAAAGTGCATGTGGTTCGCATGCTCGCAAGGTATCCAAGTATTTCTTTGTGTAACCTATTTAGTGGCTGATATCAGTTTCTTTATTTTGTGTGAGAGTGTGAAACGTGTTATAAATTCACTTTATTCAGTGTATGAGTAATTTAATACTACAAAAACTTTAACCAACAAATAATGAACACAGTTAATGAGCTTCTGAAAACTCCCTTTTCAAGGCAAGCTTAGAAGAAAGGCTTGGTATAAAAATGTTAGGGAGACCAACATCCGACCTAAAAATTGAGCAAAAGGCGAAAGGAAGTAGAAATTCTGTTTATACCATGAAGAAACATTGGCGCATAGACTTCATTTTTTGAAACTAGGTAAGTTGCATGAGCTTTTCCCCGCTGCACGCTGTCATTTTTTGTCACGAGCCGCCACTGTACTATATGCTGACCTTAAATGTCATACTCCTTCCAAGCAATCTGGACAAGATATCTAAAAAATGCCACAAGAAACTTATTTAAAATAAATTGTATTTTTAAAGCAATCTACATTTTTTTTGCGTAATAAGTTTTTGTCTATCTCTTAATGATGAATAGTAATTCCATGTAAACATTAAGTAGGGGTTAAAGGATTTTCTTAAAAAAACTTTATGTTATATACATAAAAAATAGAAGCCAGCAACAATTTTTAAAGAATTTGGTATAAGCTTACTTCCTCAAAATGAATATAATATAAAAAATTTGCCATATTTCTCTAAAACATAAAAATTCCTGATATTAAAAAGTCTGGCATTTATCAATATAACTGTTCAGATTGCGACCACGTTTACATTGGAAGGGCCAAACATTATTTAGAATGCCAAACAATATTCCTATGAGTAAGGACTATGATACAATGAAGCACAAAATTATATTATAGTAATTTAGTAACCAGAACAAAACAACATTTTTGAAATATTAGGTATAAATAGACATAAATCGCTGTTGCAGATCATTTTTGGTTATTTAACCATGAGATAAATCCAGAAGTTAAATTATTAAAACAATTAAATGTTCCGATAATTTTAATGGTTTGGGAAAAAAATATTTATTTTAAAAAATAGAAATTGTGTAAGAATTTTGAAATACCAACAATGGTTTGTGTTTAAGTTTGTTTCATTTTCATAGTTTGGTAATACGGACAAAAATATTGTGACCTCTAGCGACTGTAACAATAACAAAAGTGGAAGTAACTGAGGATGCAAACAAGGTGCCATCCTGACATGGCACGTTGACCATGGTAGCTCAATGGGTTAGAGCGACTGGACGGAAACCAGGAGATCCGTGGTTCAAATCCCGGCCATGGCATTGAATTTTTCATGTTGATTCTATCCATCAAAAACCTTAGCCTATAAATGGCTAGTGTGGAGAAATGATTAATTTCCATCAATTAATCAAAATAATAAGAGTTAAATGATGAAGCCTGGGACTCACTACTTACAATAGTAAGTCGCCACAAACGGTGTATCTCGAATGTGAGAGCCCCTAGTGGTCTACCGGGGAAATAATGAGTGAATTTAGTGTCAGGATGGCACGTTGACCATGGTAGTTCAATGGGTTAGAGCGACTGGACGGAAATCAGGAGATCCGTGGTTCAAATTCCGGCCATGGCATTGAATTTTTCATGTTGACTCTATCCATTAGTTTAGACAATTTTCCAAGTCACCTAATCAATTCACCCAAAGCTGCACCTGCACTGCAATGTAAATGAGTACATTGCAACAGGCACAAGGTAAGGTGTGAAAATAGTCTTCTGTGCATGAGGCAAATTGGCAAGATTTTGTTGCAAAAGCTCTACTTCCCTTATTTACTATGCATGTGATAGAGAAACTAATAAGATTAAAGGGAAAATTGAAACTTACCTTTAAAGTATTGAGTAATTCAATTTTCTCCTCCAGCTTTTTTATGACAGAGTCTCCTTTTCTTGCTTTCTGTAAACATGATTTTGACATTCTCAATTTATGCAAACATTTCTTAAGAATGTCCTAAAGCACTAACACCTTAATCTCAGAAACTATTTGTAGTTGGTTTATTAATACTCGTCACTTACTTGTTTATATTTATGAGAGACTAGTTTCAAAGGCATTCGCCTCCATTTTCAATCTCTTTCCAACTGGTGACGAGTAAGTGACGAGTATTAATAAACCAACTACAAATAGTTTCTGAGATTAATTTTGACGTCACTGTTACTAAATTCCTCCAAACACATATATCACTAACACCTTGTTTTGTGGCAGCTCAAATGAAAATCTGACGTATTGTACCCACAAATCTAAATAAAATAAACTTTCATTAGAGGATACAAGCAACTCTCAAACACAATTTTTAAACAGTTGCTTGCTATGTGATGGCTTTGAAACTGCATGCTATTTGCATGGCTGTGGAACACTCTCTCCCAAGAAAGAGAACAGTGGAAATTAATTGTTCTTCCACACTAGCTGTGTGTAGCCCAAGGTTTGGATACGTAGAGTCAAACTAAAAATTCAATGCTATAGCTGTAATTTGAAGCACAGATCTCCCTGTCTCTGTCAGGTTGTTTTTAACCATTGAGCTACCATGGCAACGTGCTAGCATGACATTAACTTCTCCAACTGACTCATATTTTTTGCAGTAAACCACTAGGAGTTCTCATATACAATGAGCCAACTACTTTAATGGTAACTTACAACATGGAAATACTTTATAGTTCAGACCACTATTAGGTAGGTTAATAGAAATCAGATGGACATTGCGAGATCTGTGGTTTAAATCCCAGCTATGGAATTCAATTTTTCAGTCTGACTCTACCTTTCCAAACATAACGAATAAAATCAGAAGCATTATGGTGGCAGAACTCACTGTATTAGCCAGGTTATGGTTACCATACAGAACGCCTGTGTAATCCAGGAAGGACAACATTTCCAGCATCTTTTATCAGAAGCATTTCATGTAAGATTGTATATATAAGGGACATTCAAAAATAAACAAACCGGAGTCTGGTATGCGCAAACCGGTGACAGGATGGTAATATTGTGGAATGTGTAACAAAGCGTTGTTTCGACCAGGGCATGGAAGTTCACAGCCTGTCACTAGAGGGCACGCATGCATGTCAGGTGACTATACAAAGCTAGCAGCAGCAGCATGCATCAATCGTCCAATACTGACAATCGCATTGCAAACAGTAAAGTGCAGGCGTCAAAAGAAGAGAAAAGAGGTGTTGTTCGTTTTCTGACAGCGGAAGGAGCAAGGGGAACAGACATTCATCAACGAATGTCACAAGTGTATGGCGAACACTGCATGTCCCTTGCAAGGGTCAAGGCGTGGCACAAGCGCTTCAGGGGAGGACAGGTGTCGTTAGCCGATGATGCACTGTCTGGAGCACCACACTGCATTACCGATGACATTGTCCAGCTGTTGATGCACTCGTTACCTAGGACTGCCGAGTGACAGTGAAAGCCATAGCGCCGAAGTCGGATTGAGCATTGGAAGTGTTCACACCATCATGAAGGAACGACTGCTCTTCGCAAAGCATGTGCCCAATGGGTGCCCCAGTCTTCAACCACACCAGGAAGCATGTCGAATGGCCTTGGTCATCTGCAGCACTATGCTAGAGAAGGGAATGGGTTCCTGGCATGAGTGGTGGCTGGAGATGAGTCATGGTGTCTTCACTTCAAACCAGAATCAAAACGACAAAGTCTCCAGTGGAAGCATCGTCACCACCACCTAAAAAAGCCAAAGTCATCCACACAAGTGCTGAAAAAGTTATGCTAACCCTCTTTGACCAATATGACCTACTTCTGATAAACTGCCTGCAGCACAGGACAACACTGAATGCCCAGCGTTACTTGCAATCCTTGACCAACCTTCACCAAACGATCAAATCAAAACGACCAGGCAATCTCACCCATGGGGTCATTCTCCCCGTCAATGCAAAGCCTCATACAGCCAACAGTCACGGCACTCCTGCAGAAATTCAAATGGGAGGTTCTCGGCCACCCTTCATACAGTCTAGACCTCTCTCCCTGTGATTACGCCATTTTTGGTCACCTTAAAAAGACTTTGAGGGGCAAACAATTCGCCTCTGATGACCTCCAGCTGTACATGCAGTAATGGCTCACATCATAGCCCCGGGACTTTTAAGAGACAGCCATTCACAGCCTTGTGTAACAGTGGAATAAGTGTCTCAAAAGCCAGGGCCAATACTTCTAGCCTACAGATACTGGTTTCTGCAATTATGTCTCCAGCTTGCTTCTTTTTGGACGCACCTTATACATTTAAAGCAACACATATAGTCACCAGTCCTATATAAAGTAGAAAATAAAAGTACACATATTTAACTTTAAAGAGAGTCGATTAAAGACACTAAACAACACTTACTTTTAAATTTTTCCGGAACATGTTTCTGAGGCTTTACCTCTATCATCAGCCGCTTAGTCGAGAGCCGGCTGATGATAGAGGCAAAGCCTCAGAAACATGTTCCGGAAAAATTTAAAAGTAAGTGTTGTTTAGTGTCTTTAATCGACTCTCTTTAAAGTTAATTTATCATAACAACACTGTTTTCAACACTTCCAAGAAAGGAATTGCTACACATATTTGTTGTTCACACCAATGTAACAGGCTTGAATGTTTACCTCTTGAGTCTCAGCAAGTTCCATTCTAAGATTTGCTGCCAGTTTTGTTTTCTGTGATAGTTCAAAATCCAATAAATTCTGCTGTTTGTGCAGAGTTCCCAAATGCTTTTTATCAGCAATTGATTCCTTCTGCAATCTTAGTATCTCCAGCTTCTTCTGCCTGCACAACAAAGAAATCTGTGTTCACTTACATGAGTTTCTTTACTCTTGTAGAAACTACTCTTAAAACTGCTTATCCTTCTATCCACTTCATTATAACCAGATAAACATTCATAGAAATGGTTTTATTACATACTTCCTTATAGGTACAATGGGAATATGAGAGTACAGTAAACTTAAGAGAGAGTCAAATCTTTTAAGAACTTATTACTACGTGAAGGCTTTGAAATATTGCCAGGACATAAAAAATAAAAGACTTTCCAAGATAGCATAAGTTTCTGAAATGTCAAAATAACAAAAAAAAAAAAAAGAGTATATTACAATAATATATAATATACTGTCTCATTAAGCAATGTTGTTTTTTAAGAAAAACAATTATTTGAAATGTGTTGTGACAAGCAATTAACTAATTTTCAAAGTAGACATTAGTTTTTTTTTTTTTTTTTTAGTGGAGAATTTAGTGTCATGGCGGAAGTTGGTCATGGTAGCTAAAAGGGTTAGAATGACTGGACGGAAACCAGAAGATCCGTGGTTCAAATCGCGGCCGTGGTACTGAATTTTTCATGTTGACTCTATCTATTGATATTAGATTCTATGGTCTTGAGCCATCGTTCAGCGAGGTTTATTATACCATGATGGTACCAGTCTGGTTTTTTATGTGAAGAATTCGGTGACACCCAATTGCACTGCTTCAATGTTGTCAAAATTTCTTCCTCGTAGAAAATGGGCCATGGATAAAAAAAAATGATAATCTGATGTGAGATAATCTGTATGCTGGGTATGGTAGCAGTGCAATTTCTCTCAATTCCTGAATTTTTCTATGGTTGTTCATGCAGTATGGGCTGTTGCATTGTCCTGTTGCAATAGAATTTTATTTCTAACTAATGCTGGGTATCTCTGTCTCAAAATTTCATGAACTCGTTCCAGTTGTCGAGAATAAAGATTTGTATCGATCGCCCGCCCATTTGCAACAAACTCCCAGTGAATGACACCTTCAACATTCCACCAGACATACATTACTTTGGGACCAAATTTATTTTTTTAACAATGACTTTGGCAGGTTGACAAGAATCAAGCCACTGTTTCGAGACATCAGGGTTTCAGTAATATACCCATTTTCATCACAAGTGACAATTCTGATAAATCCATCATCCATGGGATTATGGATAAACCGACGACAGATATCCACTGTATGTTCAGCCTGTTGAGGTGTCAGTTCATCAGGTAGAGATCTATAGCTTCTCTATGATTTTCCAAGTGTCTTAATGTGGTGATGTAAGGTATCTTTTGATGCACCAAGTTCTTCTGAAAGCCTACGGGTACTTTTTTGCAGATTTTCTAGCAAAACTTGGTGTGTATCCTCACTATTCCATATTTTGTTTTCCAGAACTTTACTATTTTTGTTTCCATGTTGAAACATAGGAACCATTGTAGTGCCATACACTAACGACACCTTTTCCTTCCACTTCACATATTCTTTAAGCTGCAGCTTAATAATCTTGTTTTCAGTAATGTTTTAGAAGGACACTTAAGTTCAAACCATATTGTCTGCATTTTCTGATTATTAACAACTGAAGACTGATACATGCTTGCAATGTATGCAACACTAGCCAAGGGATCCTGTAAATAGCATTGCCAAACCAAAGAAACCCAATAAATTTTCCGAACACGAAATAAAAAAACCAACTTTAGCTATGGGACCACCTAATAATGGTAACAAACTTCACTTATCTTATCCTCACAGTACTCAGGACTAGTTTTATACATAATTTGCATCATCAGCAAATAAGATTGTTAATATATCGAGATTAACTGTATTGGAACACCACAGTGAAGCAAAATAATTATTAATTTTTAGATGAGTCGTATTTATTACACATCTGCTTCACTTCAGGCACTTAAGATACAAAAATATTGATAAGTCCGCAATAGCAGCTCATTTCTGGTCTGAAAATCATGAAATTGAAGATAGCACAGAATTACTAAAATACGTACAAAAACATAGTGAACTCGTCATATGGGAGAGAATATACATAGAAAAGCATAAAAACCAACTAATGAACTTTGAAATCCCGCAGGAAGAGAATCCCACATTTAAGTTCATCACTAAATCAACAGATGTCAGCAGCAACTCCAGAATTACCCACACCCACCACACCACTGGATCAAGCTTTAGTCGCATAAGAGGAGAAGATGCAAACGATGATTTGCGAAACATGTCCTCAAAATAGGTACGAAAGTGAAGCAGATGTGTAATAAATACGACTCATCTAAAAATTAATAAAGATTGTTAATGTTGTCACCATTACTGCCGTTAGGTGACACATTATTTTTGTATGTATTACCAACCTCTCAAAGTAAAACACATCTATTGACAGAATCAATTGTATTTCAATATTCATCATGCAATTTCTATAGATAGTCAACATGAAAAATTCAATGCCATGGCCGGGATTTGAACCACAGATCTCCTGGTTTCTGTACAGTTGCTCTTACCCCTTGAGCTACCATGGCCAATGTGCCGTCCTGACATTAAATTCTCCAACTGACTAATATAGTTTCCCGGTAGACCACTAGGGGCTCTCATATCCGAGACACACCGTTTGTGGCAACTTACTATCGTAAGTACTTAAATCCCAGGCTTCATCATTAAACTCTTATTATTTAAGTTAGTTGATGGAAATAAATAATTTCTTCACACTAGCCATATATAGGCTACGGTTTTTGATAGATAGAGTCAACATGAAAAATTCAATGGCATGGCCAGGATTTGAACCACGGTTCACAGATCTTTGAACCCCTTGGCCATGGTAGCTCAAGGGGTAAGAGCAACTGGATGGAAACCAGGAGATCCGTGGTTCAAATCCCGGCCATGGCATTGAATTTTTCATGTTGACTATCAAAAATCTTAGCCTATATACAGCTAATGTGAAGAAATTATTAATTTCCATCAATTAACTTAAATATGCAATTTCTATTTTTTTAAGTTAAAGATTTTCTCCCAAACCATTATATCTATTGGTCCTGAATACTGCGAGGAATTTATACTTTTTTGATAAGTGAAGTTTGTTACAATTACTATATATTATTGTAGTATTTGTAGTGCTTCACTGTTCTTAGCTTCAGTTTTTATGCATTAGTAACAAAATTATGTCAAAAGTGGTTGCGACAATATCTCTGAGTTATGATGCTGCAGTGTCCTGTCCTTGGAGATGAAGCTGATGTTCCAGATCTCAGAGCTGTCTCAATCTAGGCTTTTGCTTAGATCTGACATCTCAGATTGAGCAATCCCTCTAATTGTTATCCACAGCTGCTCCAGTTGAAGCTGAAAACTTCTTACCTCAGGTGTAATCTTGGATGAAAACTTGATGGAACTAATTTACCAAATAAAATAAAAGAATTGTTCAGCTTCTTAAATGTTCCAATTTTTAGTTCTATATGAAGTTAACAAAACGCGTCATAACACAAAATTGTAACTTTAGAAGTGTTGGTTTCCTTTACAATATTAAATCAACATTTTTATAACTATTCACAATAAAACTTGAAATTGTGTTCCCTCTCACTGAAAATGTTTTGCTTCCTTACTCCCCAACGTCCATACACAGAATGACACTAACTCTAGCTAATCTGAAATTACTGAACTGGCTGTTGCTACAACAATTCCACTTTTCATTACCATATTAAGTAATTTAGATAAACTTTTCTTTAAATCATATTTAAACAATTTAACATTCAAATAAATTTTTATTATAATTTTATAGTACTATTACCATCATAAAACAGATCAACACATTCCTTTTCCTTCATTTCTACCTATTCAGTCACAAGTTAACCTTCAACTGTTCTTTAATCTTGTTCACTTTGCACTAAAATTTTTAATAATTTCCAATGAATTTTTCTTAAAAAATTTAAAATATGAAAATTGAAATATTGACAAGGTTTTGGAGTTTTGAATTAAAAATAATGGTCACATGGTTACCTCCACAAACAATAAAGTTTAACAAATTGTTTGTTTTAACAAGATCTACATTTTTTGTGCAACAATATTTTATCTCTCACCGCATTAGTGAAACAGAGCTATCTTCTTGCAGGAGGCCTTAGCTGTTCAAGGGACACATTAGGCTACCATTACCATTATTTCTTTATATATACTTCTTTTTGCAATTTACGTGCTCCAACGTTAAGTCATATGGGATGATGAATGAAATGGGTGAAATGCTCAAAGGAGTCCAGGTTCCATGGAGCTTAGAGTTACCTGACATTCGCCTATCAGTATAAGGGAAAACCCCGGAAAAACCTTATCCAGGTAACTCACCCTGACCGAGATTCGAGCTCAGGACCTCCTGAAAATGAGGCAGACACACTACCATCTACACTACCAAAGCGGGCATCTTGTTGTTGTTGGTTGTTGGATGTTGTTGTTGTTATTGTTATTATTAATTATTATTATTAATTATTATTAATTATTTATTATTAATTATTATTAATTATTATTAATTATTTATTATTATTATTATTATTATTATTATTATTATTATTATTATTATTATTATTATTATTATTATTATTATTATTATTATTATTATTATTATTATTATTATTATTATTATTATTATTATTATTATTATTATTATTATTATTATTATTATTATTATTATTATTATTATTATTATTATTATTATTATTATTATTATTATTATTATTATTATTATTATTATTATTATTATTATTATTATTATTATTATTATTATTATTATTATTATTATTATCATCATCATCATCATCATCATTATTATATTTTGTCTATTTGTTACAGTTTACAAGTTACAAAAAAGTCATACAGAATGAAGATGACTTTAGAGGACATTCCTAGAAAATTCAAGACATAACGCTACATTTATCATGATAACTTAAACATCTAAAGATACTTTTTTCTGAATTCAAGGGACCTCAAAACCTATATTTCTACTGAAATGCTGGTATCAAATTTTAGGATGGGGTGCAATACTTATCCTATCTACTGTGCATAAAAAGTAGAAAAGTAACAAACAAATATTCAAGGTATTTAAGAACAGATTGATTTGTTAATTATAACAGTCAGAAACTGAACATTTACTGTAATTCTCAAATGGGATGAAATTTGTCCTTGAACGCTCCAAGGCCAGCAACCAGAGTCTTGCCTAGTTGTCATAATGAGTGATGACACCTGTCATAAGTGAGGTGTGATGATTGTCAAGTGAATCAATCTCTAATAAATACTGTGACTTTGTGGGTTCGTAGAATCAAAAGTCCAAGTTGTCGAAATTCAAAACGTTCTTTATTTCCGTAGAAATACACTTGGTACACTTGCCAATTACACAGAATTACGTAACGTACACAATTACAAACCATCAGTTCGTCTGGCACAGGTCCACTCCACACTCGCTACTCGGCACCTTGTCTTAAAACACTGAAACAACCCTAAACTCAAAACTGACTCTCTTTTGCATGCACTCCTATTTATACGTCGGTCAGCTGTTACTGGAAGCTTCTGCACACCGGGCGAAGTCATCCCAGAGTTTCACGATCTTTCCAGAGGAAACCAATGACTTCTGGTTACTTCTCTCCCTACCCCGTCTCTACTCAGCACGTCATTAGCACTACACATTACCGTAGGCGTGGCTTAGCGCTATCTGTCTCCCTCACTCCCACAGCAAGAGCCATTCCGTCACACGAGTAGGCGTGGCCTCGATGCCATCTGTCCCTCTCTTTTTGCCAGTTCTTTCTGCCAGCTGGTCGTATGTTCGATGATCGGGGGGGGGGGGGGGGGGGTGAGTGTGTGGTGTTTTAAGGCCCGTCGACAACAAGGTCACAAGGTCATTTGGGCCCGTCGGTGATCGGGTAAAAATACATTTGTATTAAAACAAAAATGCATTGTGTGCAAAACTTGATCTACAGAGTGGACCAAAAGTTGTGATCAGGTAATGTTTATATTAAAATAACTCATTTTCCGAAACCAAAAACAACTTTAAAACTATTCACAGGTTTAGAGGGATATCTTTCCCCTTCATATGCTTTTTGTTGTATTAATTTGTCTTTTTCCGACAGATCGATGGCATTGTTATGCTATAGCAGCCCATCAGATTTGTCATGAGTTATTAGTTTATAAATTTTTCGATACAGCGAAGGTATTCTTATGTTATATCAACAAGCCAGATTTTTCGTTGGTTATTAGTTGATGTCATCAATGAGAAAGGCTGTTTGTGTTGTAAGCAATGACTGATACAAGCAAATAAATTATTTAGGAACACCTCATCGCTAGTGTGTGGGTTTACAAAAAATAAAAAACTGGCAAAACATACAAAGAAATCAGAAAACTTCTTTCTTCATTTTAATAAAGCAGCTCCCAGTGAAGCCAATCTCCAAAAACTGGAAAAGAAGACTTTCTCAACAGACTCTGTATTGGATGCAAAATGCAGCGAAAGAACTAAAAATACTGCGGTGATGATGTTAGTAACCTTCTGTCTGAATCATTGAAGTATTCACCGAATAAATCAACAAGGAAAGGATCAGTGGAAATGCAAGTATGCAACAACATTATGGTCTGACTTTGAAAGCAAAATCCCTTAACTGAAGAGAGAGAGAGAGATTATCCATATCTTAAGAACGATTACTCCCAAAGTGCTCAAACAAGCAAGCAGATGAAATGGTGGTGTATTCAACTGTGAACACACCAAAATATTAGATGCTTCATAATGACACTGATTGGCCCATTTATGTTTATCTTTTCAGTTTTCCGTTCCTTATTAGTGCAGAAATCAATAAATAATGTATTTACATCACTAGAGAAATTTTATTATTGTTACACAAACTTAGAAAATTTCCAATCATGACTTTTGGCCTGCCCTGTACAAGGAAGATATGAAGTAATGTTTGTAACACAACTGTAAAAAACCCATAATTTTCAAACATTGGTATAGATATGTGGATGAGATTTGGGCGATAGTAAATGAGAAATAAGTGGATGATGCATTAAAACTACTTAATTTACAAAATCCCACAAAAAAATTTCCACAGAAAAAGAGACAGGCCTTTTCCAAATAGTCACAAAAGAGCACAACATTACTTTGACCCCACAGGACAAATTCAGTATACAACAACACAGACAAAAAATCAGGTGTGTACTGGATAAACTGCAAAGGCTGCAACAACTTTTACATTGGAAAAAACTAAAAGGAATTTGAACATTAGGCTTAAAGAGCATTTCAGGAACATCAGGAACAAAGAAATAGACAATCGGCAGTAGAGTACCATTTTTGGAATGATTTATTTATTTATTTATTTATTTTCAGTTCAGTATAGTGTTAAATACACAAAAGAACCACGTCATATGAATTTATACAGTTTAAGAACACAGCTATACAGGTTGTGTGATATAAATAGAATACTAACTTGTTTTAATAAATCCATACACAATAATAATAATAATAATAATAATAATAATAATAATAATAATAATAATAATAATAATAATAATAATAATAATAATAATAATAATAATAATAATCATCATCATCATCATCATCATCATCATCATCATCCTCATCATGATATAGAATGAGAAATCCACTTATTAAAAAGTGTACAGGGTCCAACTGCATTAACCACGTGGGAAAATATATTCATAAAGAAATATGAAAGAAAACTGTTCAATTTTGACACTACCTTTGAAGAGAACCCAAACTTCAAGTTCATCAAGATACCAACAGAGACGCTACTGCCTCCAAGGAGTTCACCAAACCAACATTCAATAGTCAACATTAGCTGAGGATGTTAGGAATGTCCTAAAAAACGCATTCTAGGTAAACACTAGCAATGAATGGAGCATTGAGTACTAGTTCAACTCAAAATTATATTAAGATAAGTGAAGTTTGTACAAAATAATTATATTTTATTGTAATATATGTTGCTTCACAATTGTTAGCTTCTGCTTTTTTAAGTATAATACCAATATATTATGATTCATTGCAATGTAAGGACTGTAATGACCATCATTACTGGCTAGTGTGTATATGTGTGAACATAATATATTTGTAATTACAAGGTTTGTTTGATAAGTTTGGTAAAAAAACCTAGAATATTTTTTTTATTTTTTCATGAACATCTCACCTTATCTCTTGAGATAGTCTCCATTGATGGTCCAGCGATGTTCCAGCTTTTTCACCCCGTTGGAAACATACAAGTAGGTTCCATCAAGTTGTGCAAAATACTTGTTGACGGTGACTATTACTTTATTTGATGATAATTTCTTATCACCAAGCCAAATTTTCAAGTTTGGAAACAGGAAGATTTCACTTGGGGCTAAGTCTGGTGAATAAGGTGGATGAGGAACCAACTCAAAGCTCAACTCCTGCACTTTCGCTAGTACGATTGTTGATGTGTGCGATGGTGCATTATCCTGGTGAAAGAGCACTCTTTGGCATTTCAATCTCGATCTCTTTTCAGTCAACTCATGTTGCAAACGATCCAACAATGAAACATAATAGGCTCCAGTTATGGTTCTTTTTCCAAGTAGTCTATGAGGATTACTCCTTGAAAATCCCAAAAAAAACAGTGGCCATCCCCTTACCAAATGACAAATTAATCCTTGCCTTCTTTTCTGCACTTTCACCAGCCTTTGTCCATTGTTTTGACTGCTGTTTTGACTCTGATGTGTAATGATGGATCCAAGTTTCATCAATGGTTACAAATCGGCGCAAAAAGTCTTGCAAGTTTCGATTAAACTCGCCAGACACTCGGTAGAAGTGTTCTTCTTAGTCGACTGTATGCAATCGCAGCATCCATTCTGCACACAGCTTTTTCATTGCCAATTTTTCATGCAGGATATTGTGCACTCACTCAGTTGAGATGCCTACAGCCTCAGCAATCTCATGAATTTTTATTTGGCAGTATCTTGCATAACCACATCATGAATTTTTTCATTGGTGTCCTGTGTGGTGACCTCAATTGGGAAACCAGAGCACGATTCACCTTTGGTGCTTCTATGACCACGTTTAAATTCATTGATCCAAAAGTAAATGGTCTTCAATGTTGGTGCAGAGTCCACATGAACTTCATCCAGTTCAGTTTTGACTTGTGCATCCCTTCAAATGAAAATGAAAATGTTTAATAACAGCACAAAGCTATTTTTTCCATCTTCAATTGCAGCTATCACACTCACCAGTTCAGATGTCTGTCAACAATGAACTGTATATTGTAGCACATTCAAATGTTCTGTACAATCTTTTGAATAATCAAGCTTACCGCCCAGGAAGTTGCAACAAAAAATTTCCATCCCTTCATGGAAATTTACCAGACTTATCAAATGACCCCCACACTGAGAACTGAAGTGTTAACTTTTGACATGATGTAATAACAGAATAACCTTGAACAAGCCAAGGTTTTGTTAAATTTGAGAGACAGCAAACAGTTCACTTTTTGGATAGAGTCGACATGAAAAATTCAATGCCATGGCTGAGATTTGAACCACAGTTGTCCTGGTTTTCATCCAGTTGCTCTTACCCATTGACCTACCATGGCCAACGTGCCGTCCTGACATTAAATTCTCCATTTGACTCATATTTTCCTGATAAACCACTAGGGGCTCTTGTATCCAAGATACACCGTTTGTGGCAACTTACTATCATAAGTACTTAAATCCCAGAGCTCATCATTAAACTCTTATTATTTAAGTTAATTAATGGAAATTAATCATTTCTTCATACTAGCCGTATAAAGGCTACGGTTTTTTAGATAAGAGTTGACATGAAAAATTCAATGCCATGGCCGAGATTTGAACCACAGATCCTGGCTATGGCACTGAATTTTTCATGTCGACTCTATCTATTAAAAAACCTTAGCCTATATATGGCTAGTATGAAAAAATGATTAATTTCCATTAATTAACTTAAAGTTCACTTTTTGTTAGTCTGCAGAATGCTGTATCTGCAGAATGGAAGCCATCACACATGTTTATGATTGCTTAGTAATCAATGTTTATTTACTCTACATAGTTCTTCCATTTAAAAACCAGGAAAAAGTGTTCAACTGAATCAACTGTTATTGAAATAGGCTATGAGGCAATGCCACTACCAATACAATCCAAATGAGTTAGTGTAGGCTCAAATAAAACATGAGGTTGCAAACAGAAATAACACTTAAACTGCAACGCTGAATGATTTATTCATTAAGAAACTGACAAAAACACACAACAAAACTGGGAAAACTGTGTGAGACATCCAAAAAATTACAAGACCACTTTTGGAGAGAAATAGTATGTGACAAAATTTTGAAATTTTTCATTATAAAGTTGATGTAGACAATGACAATGACAAATTGTCTCTTGACGAAAGTGCATTCACAGCTATATGGATAAACCACTGGCAATTCCACTGGATTAGAATAATTCATAAACTATAGTTATAGCATTTAAAATATATACATAATATGCAAATATGCGTGTTCCAATTTTGATTTTAACAACTATCTTATATAAGAGTTTGGAAAATTCAGTTTGGATTCCCTTATGTCTAGCGTCAAGGAGACTCGCATGCTCTAGGATAATGTGCGAGAGAGGGAAATATGAAAAGAGTGGGAGTAATGAGATGGCACTGCTAAGCATGCAAACACATCTCATTTGCTGCAGCCCATTTGAAAAACATATTACATAATTTGGAATGCAAAAATGAAGGAGCTGGTAAAGAATACATAAATGTTCTTCTTCCCTAAGCTAAGGCAATGCAGTAATTCAACTGATGGTTTAACATAAGCAAATTGACAGAGGTGCCATACAAAGCACACACTCAAGTTTAATTAGCATTTAATATTTTTAATTCTTATCTCATTGATCTTGTATATTATCATTATTTCTGTAATACTGGAATAAAAACACATATTGCCATTTACCTTAATATTTCTTTTTGCTCACCGTTTTTCTTCATTAAATTCAAATTTACTGTCTGCAGTTGATTCATGACTTTGAAGTGATTCATTCTCAGCTTTGTTATCTGTGTTTTAAATTCTTGCAGCAAACTGTATTTAATCTGTAAAGAAGCATTAATTATAATATACTTGCTAGCTGCATTAACCTTTGAAAATTACATAGCTTATTTCTGTACACATAAACTGGCAAATGTTTCATATATTGCAATTTAACCAAAAGTAACACATTTAATTGCTAATTCACAGCAAATTGTTTGTGGTTTTCTGTACCCATTCTTTAACGAACTGTACATATATAACTTGGTTGGTATCTAATGTTAAGCAGTTGGTAATGAAGCCATTTGCTCTCCTACACTCCAGTATTGATATTATGTTAGTACGTTGACTAAAGGTTGGGCAGCGGAGTAGGTGGTTTCTAATTCTAGTCATGCTGTTACATAAATTTTCTCATAGATTTCCTTTTGTTTGTAACATACTATCTTCTTTAATTTTTTGATTATATGTTGATATAATTATTCTTTTGATAGAGTGATAACTTAGTGGCTCTAACAAGTTTGATGTAATTTTACTGCCTATTTTGGATAGGTCAACTGTTTCATTACCATATATTCTGCAAAGTGCTGGTATCCACTGAAGTATTAATCTTTTATTTAAATTAATTAACAAAAATAAAACCTTTCTTACTTAAAAGAAAACTTACAAACAAGTTTAGAACTGTTTGATGAACACTATCTACACTTAGCTGTAGAAGTTACAAAATCTGAAACCTCTTCATGTGCCCTGACACAAATGACACTAAGATATCATGCCAATGAATGGCTACATGGTTCCACCGTACCAAATAAAGGTGGTACTGGCACAATATGACTGCTCTTCTCTTTCTACAAAAGATTAAGTTTAAATTCTACAGATTTTCATACAGATATATTGTCAATCCTTCAGAGCTTACAAAATCTTCTATATCAAATAAATAAATTTGAAAAAAAAATTGTATTATTATCTGACTCTAAAGCAGCTATAATATCCATAACATCTGATATAACACCTAAAAACCTAAATATATCAGAATGAAGCAAAATCATAAAACAGTACATATATAATATATACAAATATAATAATTTGTATCTTAAAACTTCACTTATCTTATAAGAAATGATAATTCTTATAAATCCTCCAGTTGATCGCAATTTCGTGTAAACTTATAGACATCTTCAACTGGAAACAAAGCTGTCGCCATCGTTACAAACACTAGATGTTGATATGTTCTTGTTACTATTACCAAAATCTGAAAATAAAACAAATTTAAAAACAGAATCGACTGCCAGTATTTCAAAATTCATTACGTGATGTTTGCTTTTTAAAATAAATATCTTCTTCCAAACCATTAAATCTATCGGACCATTTAATTGTTTTAATAATTTAACTTCTGGATTTATTTCATGGTTAAATGATCAAAAATGACCTTCTATGGCTGATTTATCAGTTTGTTTATACTTTATGTTACGAAAATGTTCTTTCGTTCTGGTTTCTAAATTACGTTTTGTCTTTCCTATATAAACTTTATCACAATCGAAACAATTCAACTGATAAATACCAAATTTTTTATTATTAGGAATTTTATCTTTTATAGAGAGACGCAATAAATTTTTAATACTATATTTATTTTGAGGAACTACCAAACTCTTTAAAAAAAATTTGAAAATATTTATTAACCCAAGGATGGTAAGTAAATGTTTTAAAATTATAATCGTCTTTTATTTTTCTAAGGGTAGAAATATCATTAAACAGTTTTTTGATATTTGAATTTTTCAATTTTTTTATTTATAAAGTCTTTATTAAAGCCATTAATTTAAGCAGTATTAATGACATGTTTATATTCTTTATTAAATTCATCTTTATTAAGGGGTATATTTATTAATCTATAAATCAAACTATTGAAAACAGCATATTTATGTGAGAAAGGGTTAAAACTTTTGTTTATGTAATTATCAATATGAGTAGACTTCCTATAAATACCAAAGTTTAATTTATTATTATTTCTTATTATCTTTAGATCTAGAAAAGGAAGAAATCCAATAATTTCAGTTTCTAATGTAAATTTTATAGCTTTACCTTGCAAATTTAGTAATTTTAAAGTATTGTTTATGAGTTTATCAGGAACAATTGCAAAAATATCAACATATCTATACCAAACTTTAAAAATTAAAGGGAATGCTTTAGTGACTTACATTTCGAAAAAACTCATAAAAAGATCAGCAAGAAAAGGTGAAAGAGGATTACCCATTGCTAAGCCAGAAGTTTGTTGAATAAATTCACCATTAAAAGTGAATTTATAAGAATTATCATCATTTCTTATAAGATAAGTGAAGTTTTAAGTTATAAATTATTATATTTGTATATATTTGTTTGCTTCACTGTTAATAGCTTCATATTTTACGTATTTATTAGTACATATATAAGTTTATTCTTTCTTTAGTTCAAAAAATTCCAGAACATTCGTAATTTCATGTTGATGAAGTGTTAGAGGGAAATGCAGTTGGCATCCCTGCACTTGCCTGTGCTTAAATTGTAACTGCCAGAAGTTTCATTATTGTATATCTGTTACTGTTCAGTGCTGTACTGAGTAGAACATTGTGTCACACAGTTTGTGAATTTCCAGATGGCAGAGTTAGAGGAGCAATGCAACTTGCATGAAACTCAAGAAAAACCTTCACAGAGACATACCAAATGATGCAGGTAATGAGTGCTTAATCCATAGGTACTTGGTGTTAGAAATGGTTCATGCAGTTTAAGAAATAGCCAGACAGAAGTTTAAGATGACCCTCATTCAGGATGCCTTTCAACGTCTACTGACAACTCTCATGTCAGGAACGTCAACCAAATTGTGTGCACCAAAGACTGACTGAGAGATTGCAGAAGAATGTAACATTTCAGTTGTATCACCTCCTGACACAGCATCAAGTTGTAACCAAATTCATCTCACAGCTCATGATCTGTAAGTAGTGTTTGGACCGGGCAAATGAGAATGAGGTGGTCAATGTGTATGTTTTCTTTATTATTATTATTTCCAAATTTGAAAATCCCTTGTTCCAAGAAAGAAGATCTGCAACAATAGACAAGATAAAAGAAAACTTGCAGAAGGCGCTTCGCAAAATACAGAAAGAAACTTACCAAGACATCTCCCAGAAGAGGAAATGCACTGGGAGTGGTATATCAATTGTGGAAGAAAGTATTTGTAAGAGACCATGTACAATAAGTAAAAGATACAGAAAAATGTGGTGGAGAATGTTCCAGAATTTTCTGAACAGATTTTATACTTCAGGTTGAACAAACGTTTGGCAAAATGGCTTTATTACATATGTTGTTTTAAGTGTAATGTGGATATGGGAATACAGCATGCTTTCAATGATAATCAAGTCTTTTAAGAACTGATCATTATGTGTTGACTCTGAGACTCTGTTCTCTTTGCAAGATTAGGAGAAAAAAGACAAACACTGATTTTCCTCATGAATTGAAGTCCACCTGCCCGCCCGCCTGCCTGCCCGCCCGTCCTCCTGTCTGCCTGCCTGCCTGCCTGTCTGTCTGTGTATGTGTGTGTGTATTAAAAATTCAAATCAATTAACTATTCCTGAGATATAGCTGTTACTGGGTGATGGTGAATGGGTTATCACACATATATTTGAAAATGATTACTATCTGGTATACTTTTTGTTCATCCATACACATCAGCATAAAGAACTTTGAAGTTAAGTAGTGCCACAAAGAACGTTCCATAAATCTAATTTATATTAAATAAAGAAGCTTTGCACAAGCTTTCAAAATTGCTCTTTCTTACCTCTTCAAGTCTTTTACCTTCATCCTCAATTTCCTCCTGCATCAATTTATTCTTTGTAGCCAAGTCGCATTGAAAATCAGTCATTCTTGCCAAAGCAATGCTCATTTCTTTATCCAGCATTTCATTTGTTTCCTAGATTGAAAAGCATACTAGGGTTACTTTTCCTCAAATACTGGAAGTTTATGACAGTATTGTTAGAATCAAATTACAACTAGGAAAGGAGTTGATTAATAATAATATAAAATAACATTCATTTTTAAATTAGTTCCCTCCATTATTAATGGAACGACTTATAAGTTAAACTACAGCCAAACAAGTAAGTTTAGGTAATGCACAGTGAAGAGAAAAAACAAGCAATGCTTTACCTGACAGCCTGCCTTAGTAGTGTGGTGGTAGCATATCTGCCTCACGTTCAAGAGGTCCCGAGTTTGAATCTCGGTCAGGGTGAGTTACCTGGATAAGGTTTTTTTCCAAGGTTTTCTCTTATCCAGATAGACGAATGTCGGGTAACTCTAAGCTCCATGGACCCCGGACTCATTTGAGCATCATTTCACCCATTTCATTCATCGTCCGATATGACTTAACGTTGGAGGATATAAATTGCAAAAAAACTACCTGACACATGCGTCTATGTGACAACACAGTAATATTTTTTGCGAAACTTAGAGAAGGGGCTGAAGGGAGAAGTCTCACTTAATTGGTCGAAATTATGGTATGGTCACTGCCATTGCCATAACAACTCTCCCTTCCATAACTTCTGCTTTAACTGTCAGAATACTAATTCCACCATAGGATCTTATACAACAGTATACTCTGTGAAGTATGAAAACTGAATACTCCCTCTTTTTATGTCAGATGAAGATATATTCCCATTTGTTATTTCCTGCTATGAGTTTTAGTAGTTTTAGTTCTGTCACACAGATATTTGACAAATACAAAATGATTTTCAGAGAACAGAACATATAATTGGCCCCACTCAACACGTTTAGGTTTACCACTAAACACAGCATTTCTTCAAATAGAAAATTTAGAATCTATAAAACAATGTAACAACTGCAATCAAATTTATAGAGGGAAAACTAAGACCTTAGAAACAAGCACCAAATTACGTTAGAGACGAATAAAACACCAACACCTAGAACATTCAGCAGTTATCATGCATTTTTGGATGAAAAATCATTAATTAATCATAATATTAAATTCAACTCATTTCTTATCTACTTACATCATTCACATATTAGTTGTGTCAATATACACAATAATTAACACTTTATACACAATAAATAATTAACACATGCACATACATGCACACACATAGATACAAAGGAATTATTTTTAATAATAAGAAGCCATTCACCTTTTTATCACATAAGTAACCCTTAATGGAGCAATAACTTTTGTTTAGCAAATACATTTTTAGCTTCCTTCTAAATTTGTCAAAAGTTGTGATGTTTTATTTCTGAGAAAGTTTCATAGCTGAAGCTGAGCTCATTTAATTCTTTTTCTATGAGTGGTAACATGCAGTTGTGTGATCTTTTCCTGGTATTATCATTAAGAATTTCAAAGCTTTTCTTAAATGTTTTTGAACAATTTCATAAATGTATATACGGTGTTAGGAATGTGAGTGCACAGATTTTACGAGCTGGAAGATCCAAATGTGACGAATAATAAAGTCCCATAACATTTTGATCTTGAAAAATAATGGAGATAATTGAACATTACTGAATACTTATCTGCAGTCTGGCAACAGAGCAGGATTTCAGAGCTTAATGTTATTGTTTTGCTTTAGGGTCAGACATGTGTTCACACCTGCAACGGGTAAAATTCTAAACATGGCCAGAGCTTGAAAGCCTGTGTGTTCATCAGCTACTGCTAGTAACAAGGTAACAAGGAGTGGGGTGGTTTTGTTTTAAGCTGTTCAATCGTATTCATGAGACCTAAAGTAAAAGCTGCTCAAAAGCTACACATAAGATACGAGGGAGTGTCGTACAGTTTTAATTAGTTTTTTAATTAGTTTTTATGCTAGAGTGATAAAAATTGTTCAGTGTCATCATTAATCCCTCGGGACATAATGCTGGTAGTTTCAGTGATTTGAGTCCTTTTGTTTGTTTCACAGTGAGTGCCAGAAGGGACTGATGTGTAAGATGGAGAAAATTGAGGCTCGTAGTGTGATCAGGTTCCTGCATTTGAAGGGCAAAACTGCCCTGGAAATCCATGATGAGATGACAGCTGTTTATGGAAATGATTGCCCATCATATGACACTATTGTGAGGTGGAAATGGAATTTTCAAACTGGTCACATATCCCTGACAGATGAGCCAAGAGGTGGTAGACCGTCAATGACAGACGATGCTGTCACAGTGAGAAAGTGGAGTGTTTAATACTGGAAGACAGATGAGCAACCATCCAAATGATCATGAATGAGACACATCTTAGTTATGGTAGTTTGTGGAAAATTATTCATGATGAACTGCACATGTCTAAGGTGTCTACATGGTGGGTTCCACGTTTGCTAACCCCTTTCCAAAAGAAAACACGGTGTAATCTTTCAAGACAGATGTTGATACTGTTGAAACAGGATGAAGATGATTTTTTGTTTATCATCTGGTAACCGTGGAAGAATCCTGGTTCTATCAGTATGATCCATAAAAAAAAACTGAGCATGAAATGGAAACATGCTGATTCCCTCCTCCCAAAAAGGCTAAGGTTCAAAAGTCAGCTGGGAAGGTCATGTTTTCAGTTTTATGGGACTGTCGTGGAGTCATCCTTACAGATTATCTTGCCAATGGTCAAACAATCACTGGCAGATACTACTGCAATATTCTAGACAAGTTACAAGCAGCTCTGATTAAGAAACGAGGCGGTATGCTCCCCAAAAGTGTTTGTCTTCTGGCTGACAATGCACAGCTCATTCATCTCGAGTTGCAGTTGACAAAACAAGAGAATGTGGCTTTGAGACCTTACAGCATCCGCTTTATTCGCTCGAACTCGCTCCTTTTTCTTGTTCCCGGAAATGAAGAATATGTTGCGTGGTTGCCAATCTGACAACACAAATGACGTCACTAATGAAGTGGAAGAGTGATTTAAAGTGAATTCTACAGACTTCTACAATCAAAGTATTCGGAAGGTCAAGAAACATTGGGAAAAATGTGTAAATCTGAATGGTGACTACATAGAGAAGAACTAACAAGCATATATCAACACAAACTCTGTATCACATTTTTTAAAGGGTGATAATTAAAACTTTACGACATCCCCTCATATAGTCTGAGGAAGTGATGACCAAAGATAGCACATTCAAATGTTAATTATAGAAATATTTCATTAAAGTGTATCTTGCAAAATTAAATCAAAGCCATGTATTTGATAAATAGGAAATTTAGTAATGGTCAATAACTGCAACATCAACAAGATATCTAATTAGAGCAGATGCTCAAAATGTGCTCCAGTGGACTCTTTGCTACGACTCTTGGGTTTGGGGGAAACTTATCCCAAGTGCTGCATTTCATAAATGTTCCAGATGGCTTTGCCATAAGGAAGAAACATAGTATAAAGACTGCCATGATACTGAATGCATAAGACACACCTGAAGCGCTAACAGTACCTGTTGTTGTACCTGTGTCGCAGCAGGTAGTTTTGCTGTTTACACTGACCTTCTGTTCTAAACCACACCAATGTTGCAAGATTGCCAGGACACAAGTCTGCAACTTTATTGCAAGACATGCAGGAATCCAGTTCTTCCATATCATCTTGTGACTAAACGAATCATTTTAGCAACATAAGGTAAAGACACAAATAACCCATCTTTTGTAGTTCTACCTCATTATCCTAATTGCAAAAGTGCTATATGCGCACGTTTTCTTGAGCGCTGGATTTACAGTGTGATGCAGGCAGAGGGGAAGAAGAGAGAGCTAACATTGTCTTATTTCTGCAGTGTAGTCAATCTAGAAAAACAATTCAGCCAAGTCACAGTAAGATAAGCTAAGATATGTGGCGAAGGTGTGAGACGTATGGACAAACAAATTGAACTCCATCCGATCAGTTGTATGCTTATATATTTACATTATGCGGCACATAAAAGTAGAAAACAAATATTACAACAGCTATAAACACTCACTTACTTTGTGATTCTTCGATTTCCAAGTCCATTGCATCACTTTCATTGCTGGTATCCTCTGATGTGTTAATAATTTCATCAAATGCATTTTCTATTACACCATCATTTCTCAATATTACATTTCCAGCTCTTGGAGTATCCTTCCTAATCCGTTGCTTCTATAGCAAGTTTCCACAGATTTGTGGCTCTCCAGTTAACATTGTGTCCTCTGAAAACATTCTTTATTTTTCCCCACACCAGCTCAATTGCACTCAGATCACAGTTATACACAGGTAGACAAATAATAGTGTGTCCCCTTTCGAGAGCCATAACATCCACAACATACATCTTGCTCTTAGATTTGTTGTGAACTGGTTAGCTAACAATTAACCTCAAAATTGCTCAAAATGAAATGGTACATGTGTAAAAGCTTAACATATTAGGCATTAGATGTCAGAGTGTATAGTGCATTTCATGTTTCAAAATTGTCATTTATGTTTACAGAATTAAGCGAAAGCTACCGAATGAGGACTTGGGACCCAAACGCTCAAGAAATCATGCGCATATAGTAAATAACATATTCACAATCAAAACTTCAATCAATTTTATATTATATTTATGTAATCATGCACTTTAAGGAAAATGTTACAGAACTTATGTTTCAGGTTAATGTCAGGAAGTTGTCGTTGAAATCTAAGCACCCATACCCTAACAACTTGTATGCAATGCACCAGCAGTATTTTAAGCTTTCTAAACCGTTCGTTACAGATGATGTTTGTTTTTTCCCCAGATTCTACATTGTTCTACTTAGCCATTTTTTGTGTTTCAGAATGTTTTAATCATTCATTCAACTGAAATACAAGAACAGAATACTCAATTTTAATATTTTACAGAGTGATCTAAAGCACAAGTTCCTAGAAGCACCACCAGAGTACTCCACACAACAATCTGCTTTACCAGCCAAGATAACTCAATGTTCAGTTGTTAATCACCTCTGAAATACATTCTGGGAAATTTAATAAGTGATTGTTATTAATTCACTCATATTCTATATACTTAAAGCTATATAACTGGTGTGAATAAGAAGCTGTATAACATCTATTGTGTAAAATAAGAAAAAGCATTAAAGACACATTACCTTGAAAGTTTGAATCTTGTCAATTAAGAATGTTTTGAGTTCATCACTGTTTGGTTCATTCAAAGCAAGACTTAAATGACATATCTGTTTCAATTTGTTCTCTTCTATCACTTTCATATGCTTCTGGCAACCTAAGGCATCATCCTCCACTGAAAGAATAAACCTGAAAACAGATACAGATACAATTCTTCAATAATGATTTTGAGCTGTCTCTGAAAGATCTGCAGATCTTCCCTAATAACACAACAAAAATTCCCTGGTATATTGTAATCACACAACTTTCTCTACTCAATTTCTTATTCTTCTATCTACTTATATTTAATTGAGGTAAACATTCATTGCTTGTGTAAGAATTAAGTTGGCTAAACTGAATCAAGAGTTTTAAAAAGCCTATAGCTAAGCAAGTCTTTGAATGACCATGAGAAAAAATGAAGTGCCTTACTACTTGAAAACAGGATAAATATTTCAAATTAATGACAAAAAATGTTGTCACATTGGCATTCACATGGCCTGCTAAGAGTTTACATCACCACTGCTGTTTGTTTTGAAAAGTCCTGGTGGGCAGCTTAGCTATCATTGTGTAGTTGCTTGATGCGTGGTGGAGTGGAAATGGCATGCCTTCAAGGCCAGTTGTAAGCTGATGTCATGAGGCCAAGATGGAACTGTGTTGCTACTACACAAAAGACCTTTTTAAACTGTACTTCGAGAAGGATCCAATTCCAGAAAGATCTATCATGCCCAGCAGGCATATAAAATGATAACTGTAAGACTTGTACATAAAGGCCGATGCAACGCCGACAGAGTAAGTCAATAATGAATTGGCCAGAGTCAAAAGTCAGTGAGTAATACAATGTGGAGCTTCAAACTGAGTATGGTATGTTTCAAGCTCTGGGATAAAGAGTCGGTAGGTCATGGAATGGGCAGAAAGCAGTTCATATGTCAATAAGTGTGGCTCTGAGTGAGGGATCACCAAGCTGTGGAACTGGCAGCAAAGCAGTTTATATGTGAATATTGGAGTTATGTTCAGAGTTGGCATGTAGCACCGTGTTGGAGGTGGACCCACTTATGTCAGAAAAGTTATAGCAGTACAATGGGTGTGTGCTACATAGACTTACAGAAACATTAAAGAGACGTGTCGAAGTGTTGTATTTGTGTAAAAGAAAGGCTGATTGTATGTTAGCATTGAGTTCACAATTTTGGTGAAAAAAAAGAGCAGTTTGAAACAAATTTTGTCGTTTTTCTTACAATATCTTGGAAATGGTGAATGCTACAAACAAATGTAACATCAATTGTGTACCTCAATGAGATCTACATTTTTTGTTATGTGGCAAGATTCTAAGTAAGTTGGTTTAACAGCTATACAAACCCATTTTTCACATAAATAGCTCCAATGTACAGTGTTTTATTCAAAATTAAGAACCAGAGCCACTTTTGAGAAAGCAAAAACTAATGTCAAAGTTTCCATGTTAAGGATAGCTTATGTCTTATCCTTGGAAGATGATAAACTTCAATATCAAGTCTGATATTTAACCAACTTCGTGTATTTAAATCATTTTGGATATGGACACACTGACACTCATATGCACCTTTGCTTTTCTCGGTAGTTAGATGGTAACATGTCTTCCTCACTTCCAAAAGGACCCGATTTCAAATCTCGATCAGCATGAGTTATCTGGATAAGGCTTTTTCTGTGATTTTCCTTTATCCTGAAAGAGAAATGTCAGGTACCCTGGACTCATTTGATCATCATTTCATTCATCGTTTTATATGACTTAACATTGGAGGATGTAAACTTAAAAGAATATAAAAGGTTTCCTTTTTTCTTATTCAGGGGTTCTTAAAGTATATATTTCCAGTCTAATCCAGTTCAGAGTTTTGGATGGGATGCAATACTTCCTCTATATGCAATAGATAAGCAGTAAAGAAGTCATAAGCCAGGATAATATAAAATTTAAGAGATGAGTCAGACAAAGTTTATCAAAATATCTCTCAAAGCAAACAATCTTTGCCTTGCAAAATCGCTTGTTGATTTTTTTTATTTTCTAACAAACTGCTTGAAGAAATATAGTGAGTAACATACTGTACTTCAGATATTTGTATGGAATAGATTGAATGTGGCTACAGAGGGGACTTGGCATGGAGGTTCAAACTTGGTATATTGTACCTAAGCCCCAAGTGGGACATCCTCGGGAGGAAGGATGAGGCAAGAGGAGACAGAAGACGGCTCCCAGGAAGCCACAACAGTGCAGAGGGCAGCGTCCCTACATTTTACCAATTGGAAACTCCCTGGCAGGTCAGTACAACTGGCATCCCAACCAACCTTGGTCCTGAAATGGCTCACCAGGCCGGCCCAGAGACCGTCCTACAGGAGGAGGAAGTCTTTACTCAGAGCATATCATCCTGCCATGCAGCACCTAGAACCTGCCTACACTTCTACCCTGAAAGAGACCACCAGATGAGAGATGATGTGAAATGATAATGGAGATGAAATGGAGATACAGGAAATTTGGGGATGTAATTAACCTACCCAACATTTGCCTGGCAACTCAGGAAAAACCTCGAAAAAAAACATGGGTCAGGTAGCCATGGGAATCAAACCCAGACCTCCCGAATAGGGGCTATAGATGAAACTGCCTGAGCCATCTCGCTCGATAATATTTGTATCACAATAACGTTAATAGTTTCTCCCTGTATGTGACACCTTTGATGTCAAATCCAATATCTCTGTCTTTGATGAATCTGCTGTTGGCTGCTACAGTGGTGATCTCTCGGGGTATATATGGAAAATAGACAACATCAGTTAAGTTGACTGATGTAGACTAGTAAATGAACTATTTGAAGTAAGTTGTCAACTGTTTAAGGATGTAGAATTAAACTGTTTCTGAATTTTAGTACTAGAAACTGTAACTACTGAACTATTATATCTGTATCAATACCTTTACTGTATATAATGACTTTCTATATCAATGAAAAGCAAACATTGCTGTGTGTCATTGGATGTTCAGCAGCAATCATAGTTCTTTGACAAAGAAGTTCATAGTTCCACCGCCAGAGAGATGAGAGCAGACAACAACTGATGCTAGTTGGAGAGAGGTTCAAAATGGAGGCAATGGCTTCCGAAACTAGTCCCTCAATAATATAAAAATGTAAGTGACAAAATGTCAATAAACCAACTACTGTAGTAGTACCTTGTTTTCCTCTCCCAGACTGCACACACTGCAAGAGATACAGAGAACAATACTCACTTATTGACCTTACAAACTTCCAAGATATTCACCAACTGCTCAGGAAAATGATGAAAGTCCACCAAAAATCCCTGCTGCTTTTTCAAATGCTCATATTCACTACCAGTTATCTTCAGCAAATACAATAAACTAGGATTATCTTCATCTATGATGTAAAGAGAAAGCATCTGGAAAGAAAAAGAATAAAACAAAGTTTATACAGAGCACAAATGAATAGAGAACCTGAAAGAAAAGAAGCTTTTCTTTACATCTGAGACAAAAAAAAACTCAAAGGAAGCACTGTATATGTATGTATACTCCTCCACAGGAGAGAAAGTCTCTGAGGGATGAGACGCAGGGGGGTTGGAGATAATAATCATAATTTTGAAGGTCCTTCTCAAAACAGTCTTCCCTGAATGTGATGCACTTGTCCTAGCATTTCTGGCAGTCTTCAAAGACATGCTGGAAACCATTTTTGAGAGATCCTTCAAAATCACCTCCGCAGCCTTCACCACTGCTTCTGATGATGGATAATGCCTCTCACAAAGGTGTTTCTTCAAGTTAGAGAGTGGAAAAGTCACATGGGGCTAAATCCGGACTATAGGGAGGGTGAGGGATGCACCTCACGTTGATTTTTGCAAGATATTCAGCAACAACATCGGCAATATGCGGCCATGAATTATCGTGGTGCAACATCCAGCCTGCTTCACAGAAATGTGGTCTTTTGCACTTGATATGGACTTGCAATGTTTTCAGGACATCCCTGTAGTATTGTCCAGTTACTGATGTGTGTGCAGGTACAACATGCTGATAAACCATTCCATAAATATCAAAGAATGAGATCATAACTTTCCCAGCAGAAGGAACCAATTTTGCTTTTTTGTGGGTTGGTGATGAAGGAGATTTCCACACTAAGCTTTGTTGTTTACTCTCAGGATCAAAATGATGTAGCCAAGTTTCATCAGCAGTGATTACGTTTGAAAGAAACTCCGGATCTTCCTCTAACATCAACTTTAATTGCATGCAGCCCTGCATGCGAATGTCCTTTTGTTCAGGAATCAACAGTCTTGGAACCCATCGCGCACAAACATGTCTCATATGTAATGTTTCTGTCACCAACGTGTGGGTGGCACCCAATGAAATGTTCAGTATTTCAGAAAGTGATCTTAAAATAATTTGTCAATCCTCTCTCACAATGGCAGCAGCAGTGTTGATTTTTTCTTCCGTAAGAGCAGTAACTGAAGCACCGGATCCACCTTCTTTTGAAATTATCTCCCCTCTTTAAACATTTTAAACCACCTTCGAGCTGTGCTGTAGGGAAGAACAGACTCTCCACAGGCCTCCTGTAACATTGTATAGGCCTCAACTGAAGATTTGTTGAGACAAAAGCAGAATTTCAAAGCCGCATGTTGTTCCTTGCATGTTACCTCTATTGCAGCGGTAGGCGATACTGAACATGTCTGAACTTGCCTGGTTCTCACAGGCGGGAACCAGGAGTACCAACAATGAAACTACTATGATGTGTTTGTTTCACATTAAGCTAACATAATATAATAAGATTGAATTTTAGTGCAAAAAATTATGACCGTAAAAAAATTATGATCATTCTTTATTGAACAGACCTCATATACACTTTTAAAAAAAAAAAAATGCTGTTACATGGTGATCATGCAAGTATGGATGAGAAACTAACATGCACTCAAGGCCAGCAGCTGGTGGATTTCACGGCAAGCTGCCACAAGAAATAAATACGTATCAAAGACAGCTGACATCAAGGAACCAAGTTGTATTATTACTATGCAAGCAGACCTTTCATGACTGCAATTGCGAAAGATTATCGCACCTGGCAGGTACATGAGAACTGATGCAAGGCCAAGAATCAATGAGTAGTCGGTAATCAGCAGTGAGAGTAGTGTGTTGCTTCAAGCTGAGTTTACAAGTCAGCAGGCCCTGGAATGGGCAGGAGGCAGCTCACAGGTCAGTAAGTGTGGCTACGGGTCAGGGATCGTGGAGCTGTGTAGTGTTAGCAAAAAAGTTTAAGTGTAAATATCAGAGTTGTGTTGTGTAGCTCTGTGCTAGAGCTGGGCCTGTGTATAGGTCAGCAACACAAAGGGTATGTGATACAGAGGCTTAAAGAAACAATGTAGAGATGTGTCCAAGTGTTGTATTTGTGTAAAAGAAAGGCTGATTTTACGTTAGCATTTAGTTAACAATTTAGGTGAAAATAAAGCAGTTCTGAAGTAAACCTTTTGTCGTCTTTGTGACAAAAAGTTTCATGTGTTGCAGACAAGATTTTCTCTGCTCACCCTTGTACAAACTATTCTTACATATGTTTGTTTGTTTGTTTTTTTTTTTTTTTTTTTTTTTTTTTTTTTTTTTTTTTTTTTGCTCCCCTACAGAGCAGGATGCCTCAGAATGTTTCGTCTGTGGGGAAATAGTAGTGAAGCTATTAAAATATTCAAATTACAGGAAAGGGTCATTAGAATTATTCTCAATTTACCTTCTGTTGTCAGCTGCAAACCATTCTTTAAAGAACTAAATATTTTGCCACTACCCTGTATATATTTATATGAAACAATTGTATTAATGCAAACACACATCAAGGATTTTACCATAAATTCTGAAATTCACTGTCATAACACAAGAGATAAAGCAAAACTACATATAACCACACATAACAAAAAATTGTTTGAAAATAGTTTCTACTATAGAGGCATTAAATTTTACAACAAATTACCTATTGAAATAAAAAATATAAATTCCGTTCCACAAGTTTTTGCATTACTGAAGTATTCACTTGTATTTAACAATATATAAATTTAATCTATATGCACAATATAAATTTTTTTAATTACCATTGTTAACTCTCAATATTATAATTAACTGTTTAAAATACTGACGAATCCACAACATGTATATGTTAAATTGGATGAATAAAAAAAAATTGAAAAATTGGCCCACATTCAGGACGTAAGTTTGATTTCCATGATCAATTACCTGACTCAGGGGTTTCTGAGGGGTTTTCACAGGTTACAGGTGAATACTGGGTAGGTCAATCACATCGCCCAAATTTCCTGTCTCTCATTTCATCCCCATAATTCCATATTATCCCTTGTCTGGGGGTCTCTTTCAGGGTAGAAGTGTCTGCAGGAGTCTTGGCACTGCATGACAGGATGATATGTTCTTGGTAAACACTTCCTTCTATGGTATGACAGTTTCTGGTCTCCGGGCCAGCCTGGTGGACTGTTTCAGGACCATGGTGGGTGGGATGCAAGCTTTACTGGCCTGCTGGGGAGTTTCCAACTGTAAAGTGCATGGACCCTGCCCTCTGTACTGTCGCATCTCCTTGGGATGGTTGCCCTCTGTTTCCTCTCCTCATTTTTCCTCCTGGGGATGCTCCACTTGGGATATAGGTACAATAGATCAGGACGGAAACTCTGTGCCAAGTCTCCTCCGTAGCCTAATCCAATCCACTTCACATTACAAAAATGCACATTTGCATAATTTGTCTTATTGCATGTTTCCTTGTACATACATAAGGCAAATAACAAAACACAGGTGGCTTAAGCGATTGTGAAATCTTTTAAGAGATGATTCCAAAGTGATGGATTTGAAATTCAAATTTATTTGTATGGCCAAAATAAGTTGCTTTTTACTGAGGAAAACTATAAGTGCTTGAAAATTCAGATTAATAAGAAGGAATATAGGGAAATGTCTAACTCAATAAAGCCCTATATTTCTGTGTGGTAGATATTTGTCCACCTATTATGCTTTACCGTTTATGAAAAAGTCATCCAGAATGAAGAAGAGTCAAGGCTATTCCAGAAAATTCAAGGTATACATTTCGTCATAAAAATATCTCAAACTTATAACTAAAATTTGTAAACAATTTTGAGAAAATCAAAATTTCCAAAAATTGTTGCATCTAAGGGGTAGCTTGAAATGTGCATCCTTGAAGGATGTATAACTTAAAATATAAAGTCTGGTAATAAATTATATGAATTGGTAGGAACAATGGACTTCACTGTTATTTGCGTCAGTTAAATAGAACATCTGGTATTTATTTGATCAATTGCACAGACTGCAACACAGTTTATACAATGTGTGTCCAGAAAGTAAGTTCTGTTTCAATTTATCTCCGCTGCAGCACTGCGATCGTAGTTCCCACATGCACGGTAGACACTCTGTATCAAGGAGAAGAAACGTGCGCCATTGTGAGATCGCTGTCAGCCATGTACGCTTTGTTGTGCTTGTTTACAATGTCGGTGTTGATTGAAAATCCTGCCACTTGTGAAATCAGATCTGTTATTCGTTTTCTGAATGCTAGAAAAGCGAAACCAATTGAAATTTATCGGCAAATTTGCGATGTCAAAAGGTGTTGTGTTTCTTCACAACAATGCACGACCACACACTGCAATTACAATGAAACATCCTACAGGGATTTGGCTACGACGTGTTTAACCACCTCCCGAACAGACTTGACCTCGCTCCTAGCAACTTTCATCTGTTTTTGCATCTCAAATCTTTCCTTGGATGTCAACACTCCAACAATGACGAAGAGCTGAAAGAAAATGTTTCCAACTGGTTGAAGACACAGGCGGCAAACTTCTATGAAGAAGGTATACAAAAACTTGTGCCTCACTATGACAAATGCCTGCAAACTTTCAGTAGTTATGTGCAAAAGTAGTTTAACAGTTGTAGAATTTTGTGCAATAAATAATTTTTTTGTATCTGTACACAATTTATTTTTATTACCAAACAGAACTTACTTTCTGGACATACCTCGTATAAGACAGACCAAGAGAAACCCTGCAACCAGACGTAAAGAATACTTCCATAGATACACAAAAACAAACAGAAAAATTTGCGGTTGCCAATCATTTTTGGTTCACAAAAGTGAAGAGGTATCAGATCTGGGGAACATGGTGCCCATATGCGGTGTGAACCCCTGACCATTCATGCGGTATCCAGGTACTTCCGAACAATCAGTGCAAAATGAGGAGGGGCTCCATCCTGTTGGAAAACCACAGTTTCCAAAATGCCATCCTGCTGTAATTGTGGTTGAAAGAACAGTTGTAGCATATCAAGGTACAAAATGCCTGTCAGTGTTTGTTCTCCAAGGAAGAATGGCCCTTACACCTTCAATTTTGACAGCCCAAACCACACAATAACTTTTGGGGTGTTTCGTTCCTACTCCATGATCACATTTGTTTGTTCATCCGCTCACACTCTGCAGTTGTGTCTGTTGACCATGCCCCATGTGTGGAAGGTGGCCTCATCGCTAAACACATTTTGCAACAAATTGGCTCCTTCAGCTGCCCTCAACAAGTCGTAGCACATTGCTTTATAACAAGCGTAGTCTTCCCATTCAGTGGAGGTGGTATGACCCTCTGTTTAAAGTGAAATGCAGAATCTTCCACACCGTTGATTGTGGTACACCCAACTCTCGACTTAATCTCCTGGTTGATGCTTTCGGACTTCTGGTCACAGCATCGCTTACCTGCTGCATAGTTTCATTGGTCACCCGGGATCTACCCGAACGTTTCACGTCTTGCACACTGCCTGTTCTTTGAAATTTCTGCATCGGTAGTCTGAATTAGCCCTGTAGGACCGGGATTGTGGAATTTTCATTCAAAATCCACTTGAAACTCTTGATATGTAAATCCCCTCAAATGCGGGGAAACAACAGCAATTCGTTCTTCACAGTATCAGTATCAGTTTATTCACCAATGTAATAAAATTTACAAGGTTCGTCAGATAAAAAAAAACATATAAATTTTACAATTTGAAGAATTTTGTACATAAGACAAGTGAATACAGCACCTTTCAGATCTCCTGCAAAAGAAATTCAAAATCAACCGTTTTCTCAAAAATGGATCGAGACATTATGTTCACCCTGTAATAATAGCTGGAAAGTGCACTAACATGCATAATATGTAGTTGGATTTAGTCTTTGCTCTTGTCACAAATAGATTTTGGTTCTTCATACACTTCATATAGCACTTTCCACACAAGGAGCATGGAATTTTCACAGGGGTCATGGTATGCTCTATTCTTACATATGTTGTGACCATAACCGTGTATTGCCAATTTTATTATTGCATGTCTTAGATTCTGGTACGCATTGGTCCAGTTCCAGTTTACCATAGTGTCTGTGGTATAGAAGTCCTATGAGATTTCTTCTCTCTTCTTTATCCTCTCTCTTAGGTGGGTCTCTGTATTCCTTGCAGCTGATAGAAACAGTTGCGTTCATAGTTTCTATATGAGGAAGGGTTTCCTTGGCAATTTGTATAATAGCTGCAATGGCATGTATTTTGAAATACCCATTGCTGCTTCATTAATTACAAGTAAGAGAGGTCCAGCGTTCCTACTAACTCATACAAATTATTTTAGAATTAGCTTCACTGTGTCCAACTTCTGCACCAATATTTGTTTTATCACGTTTGGTATTTATAACCAGGTTTTCATTTTTGAGTTATGTTGTTTATAGTACATCCACACACACTTATGGACTTTTTCTAATACTTTTTTTCTGATTCAGAGAAATTCAATATTATTTTCCAAGGAAATCAGCTTTCAGATAGCTTAATGTTAATGTGTACGTATATAAGCGGATTTCAAATAATGAGTATGACATTAAAAATTGTACAGCAAAGGAGGCAAAAGTGAACTTAATGCAGTTGCCCAAATCTTAGGCTTCTTGATGATGCATTTGAGATGATTTGGTTCACTTCCACGATGAGGTTTGTGTTTATAGCCTGTGCAGAGATAAACAGAGAATGTTACATGTTATGTCCAAAATGATCCATCATTATAGCAAAATAAGTGATACCTGAAAAACTTACTTACACAACTGTACATAGGTGAAGTTTCCATACCAAGGATGGCTCAGATGGTATCGTCTGTGGCCTTCATTCAAGAGGTCCATGTTCGATTACCATGGCTGGCCTACCTGACCCATGGTTTTCTCGGGGGGTTTCCCAGGTCGCTAGGCAAATACTGGGTAGGTTAATTACATCCCCTTAATTTCCTGTCCCTCTATTTCATCTCTAGACTTAGGACTTCTAGTACTCGGCTGGTTGTGCATGCATGCTGCGAGTATAGGAAGAGGGGCATGGTTTACTTCCAGTAATAAACAAGGTCGGCCGCCGTAGGGGTATACAAATGGGCTAACAAACTGTTTTAATAAAACAATATGTAAATTATGTCACCCTTTTCAGAATCATTCAATAGAAGTAGATGTATAACAAAACACATTTTGAATAACAAAGTAAAATAAGTTACTTCTGCACTACAAAATAAATACCTACTCTTTAATTGTTCAACTTATTACAGTGTACAACAACATACATTTTAAACTTCTGTCACTCAAGCAATATTTGCAATCTGAAAAAAGTTCTCTCGACATCAAATGATGTAACAGGTGCAAACATAAAATGTCACAGATCATATTGCCTTGTAAGCGATGTTTTCTTATGAGCTTGAAAATTATTTTTAATGTTTACCATTTTAAAATAGCCAGGTTTTTCTCAAGTACGGTTTTCATTTTGCTTTTTATTTAATCCATGACAGGTCCCTTAGGTGCTGAGTCTATCTGTTGAGCTAGTTCTTCTATGAGCCTTATGGCATAAGGCATTTTATTACCTCTCTTTTCTAGCTGAACAATGATTTTGGATAAGTCTGAAAAACAGTTTCTGATGAAGAGCAAATCTTCATGCAATTTGCTTGAAATGAGGGAATGAGCGACTCGTAATGCAGAACTATGCTCATTATCTAACACACTAACAATTTCAGTAACTATTTCAATTGAAATCCACATTTTATTTTCATCCATTCTTTTTCATATTTGCAATATGACATCATTATAACATTGTGTTAATATACACGTTTAAGTAAATTTGTTTATGAAGGAGGATTGCATTTATTATACTTTTGTATGAAGTACTTAAAATGAGTATTTTCTACTGTGTGCATTGGTATATTTGCACACACCATCATCTTACTCAAGTCCTGAAAAATTCGAACTGAGACGGTGAAGTCGCACCTGGCCCTGATTGTTCCTCGACCTCTGTTCTTGCTAAAATCCTTGATTGTACGTTTCTTAGTGTTGCAGTGCTGTCTCAGACATTTGGGTTTAGTGCCCTTAATTTCTACATAGCATACTTTGTATTCAATATTTTCTCCCTTCTGTGTGAAAATATCACCTCTTGCTAATTCTTTGTCCATCGTGCATTTACGTGCTTTTGACATTTATGTTCTTTACTGTCAGCAAACAAATCATTGTCTCCAAACACCACCACTATGCCACTAACGGCAGCGCGTGCAGTGTTTGTACGGCTCTGAGCATTTTGATGCTTGACGTAGTAGGTTGTATTACGTTGCATAGCAGTTAACTGTGTTCACCGGCGGGGGTCCTAAAAGTCCTAACTCTGTTCATCTCCATTATCATTTCACATCATCTCTCATCTGGTAGTATCTTTCAGGATTGTTGAGTCCAGAGGTTCTACTCCCATTAGCCTTGAACCCGTAGGAACAAGACCCGGGCCTCTTTCAACCAGGGAGTTATCCGAGCTATCCCGTGAAGGGCGCCCAGCATCCTCCGTGGGGCTTTCCATTAGGGCAAGACCTAGTTTCCTAACAAGCCCCCCATCTGGTCCTAGGGACACAAGACAGGACGGAAGTGGATACGCCACTTACGCGCGTCAACACTCAAGGTGAAGACTACCGATATGACCTCGGTGGGGCCGCCTGGTGATCTAGCACACCTTCTACTAGCTAAGCAGGCTAGTACCCGGAAACTTAATGGCTTCCCTCAACCCCGTCCGAAGACGTACCCAATCTCCCACGGGTATCGGGAACACACTGCCCCCTCGAGACCATCCCAATCCGAACAACTCCCGAAGGAGGGGCTCGGCTGTTCGGCCCGAGGTTCCTCTAGTAACGTCAGAGGTACGAGTGCTAGGGGTCCGCAGCGCCCGCACTTTGGCAGCTGAAAGGGACGGATCAAATCAGGATTGAAGTGTTCGCAGGAGTCTCGACGCTACATAGCAGGATGATATGCTCTTGGTAAACATTTCCTCCTCAGGTAGAATGGTCTCCGGCCAACCTGGTGAGCCATTTCAGGACCATGGTGGGTGGGATGTCAGCTGTACTGGTCTGCCAGAGAGTTTCCAATTGGTAAATTGTAGGGACCCTGCCCTCTGCACTGTCGTGGCTCCTGTGGACAGCCACTCTATCTCCTCTCACCTCATTATTCCTCCCATGGGTGCCCCACTTGGGAGCACAGGTACAAGACCGAACTTGGACCTCTGTACCAAATCTCTTACGTAGAGTAGTCCAGTCCAATGGATAAGTTAATTGAAGCAGTCAGAAGCCGAAGTTGCTAAGTCACTGTTTCAAAATTGTGCAGGAGAGCTGCTCAAAGTTTATAAAACTAATTTTAAATACCAAAATAGCAATACAAATGAAAGAATTTTATGTGATGCATCCATTTGAAGGTACAAAGTACTTTGCTGAAGTGTTTCTCACGGTTTGACATATGTAGCATGTGTGACAGGATATTTTATTATTACAACTTAACAACTTTTAACTTAAAATGGATGAAAAGTTGTTAAGTCGCTTGACTTAACAGCTTCTGATTCTTAATGTTAGAGTTTTTCCATGATACAATATTATAATATGTAGGCATGCATAAGCTATGACTTTATTTTCACCAATACATCTCTACTATTGACTAATCCAGTATGCACTTCATGGATTGACATGCAACATTGTCATCAAAACATCACTCCATCTGTACTACATCATCTTCTACATTACTTCCATCTGCCATTGTGTCATAAAATGTGGTACTTTCTGGCAGAGTGACATGTTCCAGCAGTGAACGAACATAATATTTTGCCTTCTTAATCTTCTGAAGCCTATCTGGTGTGTTTTTCGCACTATCACATTCCTTGTGTAAGGCTTGCAACCTCACTGATCTCCTCAAAAAAGACTGGGGACGATAAAGTGAGGAAGACATTGTGTGACAAACTTCTGGTACACATTCTCTTTGGAAATACACACCTCGGATTAAAGTGAATTCAGGAACACTTCTTATAATGACATGGTCGAGGGCCTCTTTGAAGTCAAAAACTTCAACAATTGGAGTGTCATCATGTTTCCCATTATCGGTCAGTGAACGTTTGACATGGACAACATCAATGGGCTTCTTCTGTAGTGAATCTTTGATAAGTATCACCCATGTGGAAGGCACTAAGACTTCATCCATTGATCGTTTCTTCTTCTCAAAATTGCCAAAAATTCTGTCCATATGCATGAAAGAGTGCCCTGGTATTGGGAAGTACAGATAAACTTTCTGAAAGCACACTCGAGGAATGTCTAAAACGTCTAATGTCTAAATGTCTAATCTAAAATGCATCAACAGCTGATATCAAAGAGCTTGGGTGGCACAGTGCAGTTGCACTAGCAAACGGTTAATGTGACAACTACTTGACCTAACAACATCTAGCTCAAAAAGGCTGACTTGACTTTTATTTCTGAAATTGATGCCCATTCAACATGCCAGGGTCATAATATGTTCGACCTAACATCTTCTGATCCATAAATCTATTACAGAACTGGTATTCAGAGTGCTTATCATGTGTTTAACAGGATTTCTCAAAAACACTGACTTAACTTCTGAATCTGAGTGCTTCAATTAACAAAGGAGCTAAGGATCAATGCCAGAAGCATGAACCCACTGGAACTAGACAATAAGATAGAAAGAGCTGACAACTTCTGTTACCTAGGAAGTATTACTTCTTAAACTAGAGAGTAAATGGGGATATCCAAAATAGGATAAACAAGGCCAAAGGGGTCTTTGCCCAGCTCTCGTTGGTGTGGAAGTCCAGAGAACTGAAATAAAAACTAAATTGAGGATCTTTGAAACAAATATGAAATTGGTGTTCTTTTATGGGTGTGAGGCGTGGAAGATGACTGGAGAGATAACATGCAAGGTTCAGACTTTCATTAACAGATATTTAAGAACCATCCTGGAAGTGCAATGGCTGGATACTATATCAAATCAGGAATTGTGGGAGCGAACTCAACAACACAGAAATTCAGATAAAAGAACATAAATGGAAATGGACAGGTCATATACTGTGCAAATGTCCTGACAGCATTCCAAAACAGGCTCTTGAAAGGAATCCATAAGGGACTAGAAGAAGAGGAAAACCAAGGATAACATGTCGACGAACAGTAGAAGCAGAGGCAGTGTCAGTTGGGAAGTCCTGGAAAAATATCAAACTGTGGCAGCAAATCAAGTCAGATGGAGAGCTCTTGTATGTGGCCTACGCTCTACCCAGGAGTAATAGGAATTAAGTCAATTAGTCAGACTTGATAATGAATACCTTTCATACAATACTTGAATAGCAACATCAATCCATTTCCAACAACATGTATCAACATAAAGTTTGAAGTTAGTTTCCCAAAAAAGTATTAACTTATACAATAAAATCCCACAGTTCCACAGATCAAATCATTTGAAAATAATAAAGTTAAAAACTTGCTCTTAAAATATGTTTTATTCAGTAGATGAATTCATAAGTACCCAATTTTGATTACCCTTTGCACTAAATCATTTTTATTTAGAATTACAATTTTGGTAAAAAAAGCCATCCATCCTAGTACATTTTTCAAAATACTCCCCTCTGAACTTGTTACTTTCATGGGTCCTGTCCATCTGGCAGATGCATTTCGGCTCAAGAAGAAGCTTCATGGCCAAGGTTGTACTCCACATCACCTATATTTAGTACTCTAATTACCTCAGTTGTAAACATAATGTATATAGAAATCTAATCAGTTAAAAATTGTTCAAATGCAATTGTATACCGAACTAAAGTTTTCTCCAAGGTTACCCTCAGTCATTTAGGCAAATACTGAGTATCTTGATAGTCAACATGAAAAATTCAATGCCACAGCCAGGATTTGAACCACGGATCTCCTGGAATAAATTTCAAATCCCGGCCGTGGCATTGAATTTTTCAGTTGACTCTATCAAAAATCTTAGTCTATATACGGCTAGTGTGAAGAAATGATTAATTTCCATCAATTAACTAAAATAAGCTGAGTATCTTGTTTCACATCGATGAAACAACCGACACTTCTACTCTGAAAGAGACCACCAGATGATGTGAAATGATAATGGAGATGAGATGGAGAGACAGGAAATTCGGGGATGTAATTATCCTACCCAGCATTCGCCTGGCAACCCAATAAAACCTCCAGAAAAGCCCATGTGTCAGATAGATCGGCCATGGGAACTGAACCTGGCACTCCTGAGACACAGACAAAATCGCCTGAGCCATTCCGCTTGGTCCAACATGATTACTTAAAAGTTTACTATACTATACATTTAAAGTAAAATAGTTTAAAATTAAATTATTAATGCAAATATGCATCAGCTGAGTAATAACGTTTTCCAATTAGAATTTTTTTTAAATGTTTCTTAAGATTTTTACTTCGGCAGGTAATCTTATATCTTTTAATGCATGTAGGTATATTAGAAGCTATTTTCACACAATTGTTTATGTGAAGTTAAGTGTAGTTTTGCTTTTTCTCTTGTAGTATGATGAATTTATGGTAAAATTATTGATGTGTTTTTGAATTAATTCAATCCATTCAATAAATCGTGTCATTTGTCTCACCGCTTCTCCGAGATATTTGACCATTTCAACGATGATATGCCTTCTTTCTACCTGCAGAAGTTGATCTGTTGTGAACTCTATCCCAATCTCACAAACCAACCAACCTAACTTATCTCAATTTGGACACAGATCGAAATACTGTAGAAATGGTTGTATTGTGTTAAGCATGATGAACGTAACGTTTGCAAAGTAAATTACAGTATGATCAACGAGAGGTAGTCTTCTCGGACACTGAACTGTGATTCTGAGGCTGGACAAAGGATTATGGACTTATTGTTTCAAAACTATTTTATAAGGTCAATGCCATTATTACCTGAACATGTTCTGGTAAAAAGCTGACAACGACTCTCAGCTCTCGAAATTCTTGTCCTCGTTTTATTCTTAGCGAAATGCGTTGACTTTGGTCATAAATGACAGTTACCTCGCCCCTCCTTGCATTCATAATACTTCTTGTTCTAACAGCCACCATTGACCCACTAAAAAGTAACAAAACAATTTCGGCGATACTATTTACAAAATATTACGTTGAATATCCACAAATCCATGTTTACACATGACATTGACAATAACATATTGGCGCGCTCTCTCTCAGTTGTTTCAAATAGCACTTACTGTTAGCTTAGCCAACCAAGTTATACAAAAATCACTAGTTCCTAAAATAAAAATCACCAGAAAGTCCCTAAATAGTGCTTCAGGAAGAGAAAACGTTTTTTCAAAATTCCATGACTTGAAGCACTGATTTTAATGAATGGAACTCAAGGTTCAACTTTTCACCACTCTTTCAAAACGGTGTGTCTCAATTCTCTTATTTGGACTGTAAAGGGATGATGCGGGGCGTAAGGCTGAATGTGGTTGGTTAATCTAGCTGTCAGAGAATAGTGATTGCCTAGCCTGCTCCTTCTTTCATCTCAGCGGCATCTATTGCACACATGTTAAATGTAACCTACGAGAACATAGCCACATTGCTTTTGCCTGCCTCGATAGCGTAGATGGTAGCGTGTCTGCCTCGCGTTCAAGAGGTCCAGAGTTCGAATCTCGGTCAGGGTGAGTTACCTGGATATGGTTTCTTCCGGGTATGTTCCTTATCCTGAAAGACGAATGTCGGGTAACTGTAAACTCCATGCACCCCGGACTCATTTGAGCATCATTTCATCCATTGCATTCATCGTCCAATATGACTTAACGTTGGAGGACGTAAATTACAAAAAAAAAAAAAAAAAAAAAAAAAAAAAAAAAAAAAAAAAAAAAAAAAAACATGGTTTGTGCCGTGTTTTGTTAGCTCTGCCGTGTGTTGAGTAGTGCATCTGAGTGATTTATTTAAATTCAGGTAAATTGTGTTATAAGAAGAAACAATGAATTCCATAAAGTGTCTTTTAGCACATCCTTTTTCAAGCATGAGCTTAGAAGAAAAACTGAACTTAAGCCATTTGGAAGATCCACGCCGAAACTAAAAATCACACAGGTAGTCAAAACAAAAATAAGATGTCTTAACAGGAACTTTAACGATGAATATGAGAAATATAATTGGATGTGTGGTTGTGATATTAAAAATGCTCTGTTTTGCTTTCCTTGCGTTCTGTTGAAGAGTGAAGACCCGTGGACAAAACATGGCGTGAGTGATTTGCAGCACCTTCATGATCGCGCTAAAAAAAACACGTAACTTCAAAACTTCAATGAAAAACATAGTCAGTTTTGCTATGCTTGGCAATGTAAATATAGCAAAGCAGATGGACAGTGCATATCGGAGAACAATTGAAGAACAAAACCAGAAAGCGGCTCAAAATGGTTATGTTTTAAACATTATTCTTAACCGCATTAGGTTTGTGGGGCCTTTGAGTTAGCTGTACGAGGACACGATGAGTCAGCTACGTCAAGCAATCCTGGTATTTTTCGAGGACTGATAAATTTCAGTGCAGAGCTAGACTGTGTTCTGAAAACCCCTCTGGAGAATGCTACAGTGTTTAAGGGGACCTCCAAGACAATCCAGAACGAAATCTTGCAATGTATCCTTGAAGTCATGAGGAGATATCAAAAGAAATCAAAGACTCCCCATTTTTAGCTGTCATATCAGATGAAACCAGTGATGTAGCTTCCAAGTATCAAATGGTGCTTGTATACATATATTTGGTGAACCACATGCCAGTGGTAAGGTACTGGGGATTTCTAAATCCTACCAGGCACAAAGCAGAAGACTTAGCTGAGTGTATATTGCCGGATTTTCACCAAAATCTGCAAGACTGTGAACATAAACTCAGAGCTCAAACATCTGATAGGGCTAATGTTAAGTCTGGGGCGAAGAAAAGCGTTCAGTTCCTCATAAACAGAAATATGCATCTTCAGAATACATTCAGTCATGCACATCAATTAAATCCAATTATGTTGAATGCAGCGTCAGAGAATAGCAATGTAAGAATCTCTTTCATTAATTTTCAAGAAATTTGTGCTTTTTTTCTAATTCCCCACAGAGAACGGCAATTCTAGAGGAAGCGGTACAGAAGCGACTGCCGATGTCAGTGCCTACGAGGTGGAACTTTCAATCCAGATACGTTAATACAGTTTTCGAACACAGAGAGGAACTAATAGAATGCATGAAGGTTATTAGGGGCGGCGAGAGAATCACCAATACAAACTCAGTTATTCAAGCATCATGGTTTCATTGGAATTTTAACTGATTCAGATTTCCTGTTTTGGCTTCCTTTCTGCCTTTCTGACTGCCATGTCCCATGTCGATATTTTCCACAATCACCTTCAGAAGTGACTGTACCACGGAAATGGTGCAGAATAGATTGAATTCTTTTGAGGTGGAGATCCTTAAAATTAGAAGTTCCACAAATTTCAGCGAAGTTGTGGAGAACGTAACAAAAAGAAGAAAACTCCTAGAACACGCTGAGAGAAAAAGAGAGGAAAATGAAATATGCGATGTTATCATTACTGAAATTAAAGGTACAGGTTTGTTGGCGATATCGGAGCAGCGGTTCTGTTTCGGCCTGACAGGTTTTCAGAATATAATGTATCGTTTCCAGCACATCATGTAAAAGTTGCTCTTGAGAAATATTCTTTTGTTGAAAAGGGGAAACTGACCACAGAACTTTCCACAATTTACAGCACTGTGGAATTTATAAACATAGCTGGGGTTGTTCCACTAATGGAGTTTTTCAGAGACAATAGCTTGTGTTCCACTTTTAGCGAATCCGTTAAGCTACTTAATGTGATTCTGACCGTTTCCATGATGACATGTGAGGCAGAAGGGTGTTTCTCCACACTCAAAGGAATTAAAATATTTGTGCATAACACAATGTGTGAAGACAGACTGTCTACATTGGCCATGCTTTCCATTGAAAGGAATTTCATCATGCAGATCAAGAACTTCAACGAGTTGATCATTGATAATTTTTGTCAGCAGAAAGGAGTGAAGTGCTGAGTTTCTATATAAATAGGTGAGTGTTAGATATTCTATAGTGTTTAAGAAATGTGCATGTTGTGTTATATGCTGTGAATTACCGTTAACTTGTGTGTACAGCAGTCTATAGTAACAGGCTTAAAGAAATTTGTTACTTTAAAAAATTAAGTTGCATGGATAACTTTGTGAACCACAAATTTTCAGAGCCACCAGCCGCCTTTGGTTTTAAGGACTTTATTATATTTTCAATATCTTTCGTAGTAGCTATACCTAGATGAAATGGGGGAAGTTGAGATAAATTAAGATGGAAGGTTTTGTAAATTGAGAATTGAAACTGAAACTGCTTCTTGAAACTGCTTGGATGTATCAATAAAGTTTTTGATATTCTGTTTGTATATATTATTGTATGTTTTATAATACTGCGCTTTAATTGGAGTTGCATTAGTTTTCAACTGATTATACAGCTCTCACCTTCTCTGACTGGATACCTTTATTCCTCGGGCAATCCAGTGCAATGAAAATTTTTTTAGTACATGTGTATATATAACTCTGGGAAAACAATAATTGAAAGTGAGAAGAAATTTTTGTAAATAGTTATTATAGTTCACATCTAGAGAATTTAATGGATAGAAAAGCCAGTCTATATTACTTAGCTCCTTTCTGAACTCACTGATATTTTCCTCACTGTATGTTCTATTTGTTCGATACTTTTTATCAGTTTTTGATGTCTTATTGTGGGGGAGATTGATCAGCAAGGTCAGATGGTCTGATAGGCCGGTCTTACTTGTAGTACACTCAACGAGACTGAAATTATTTGTGATTATCTTATCTATACGTGTGACAGTAGTTTTAGCTATTCTAGTGGGTTCTTTGATTTTGAGGCATTATTTATTAGGAGCTCATTAAGATATATATGTATATGAAATAATGTAACATGTGTGTAAAAGAAATGTCCCAACGAAAGAATGTTTTCACTACATGCAAAGAATGCTCTTTAGTTTTTTTTTTTAAACAGAAGCCGAGGGTTGGTTAATGACCATATCCACCCACAACCCAGACGCTGAGGAATGCACGTCAGAAACTGAAAGTCAGTTGGGGAGAAGTTGTGGAGAAATAAGGGTGGAAAGCGACAGCTGTACGGACCAATAGTGAAAACATTCTTTTGCCGGGGACTTGATGTAAACTGTGAGTGAAATAAAGAGTTATTAGTGCATAATTTCTTATTGTTTCTCCTCCTACGAACTGAGATCTCCATACCCGCATGCTCTCCGTAAACCTTACCCAATAAGCAGGTTCCTGCAAAAGTGACGCAAGCGAAGGGGGAACGCGACAAAGAATGGCGACCAACTTTGGGGCACGAAGGAATAGAGAAACAATGATGGTGTTGATGAATTAGTGCGAGAATAAAGAAGAAAGCAGTGCAGAAAAAGACACCCAGGAAACGCTAACTAGAACGAGAAAGACGTGGATCAGACATCATAGACGACCAGCATTACAACACCTCTCATCAGCAACAGGGAACACGGAAAGAACTTGAGGAAGAAAGGGGCAGAGTTTTCAGAGCAACTTTACATTTACATCTAGAACCAGTGGTTATCATTTTTACGGGACGGAGTAAAAGGACAAAAACAAAGGTCAGATCTAAACAAAGTAAAATTGTAGTGTGTTTGTTATTTAAGATTTTTCAGCTTCTATGTGTTATTAAGAAATAAGAAAATAATTTGTAGAAAAATGTCAGATGTAGAAACGTCAACAGTAGAATCAGTAGAGGTTAATACACTGTCAGCAGAAATAGATATGGAACCCGAGCAGGTAGCTAACCCAGATGTAGTATTAAGTATGAATGACACAGGAAATTATCAGGTGGAAAGTTTAGATTCACAGACGGTAACCAAACAGTCGAACGGTGAATTGCATGCATTGATAGAAATGATGAAATCGAGAGATCAGAAATTAGAGAAACATGGTCAGGAAATGAAAGCAATAGATGAGAAATTAGAAATGCAGGGTCAAGAAAGTAAAAGAATTAGGGATGAACTCAAAGAGGAAATGCAAACGACTGTGTATCAATTAAACAACAGACTTTATGAAGTAGAAAAGAGGGTAGAACAGATTTCTAAATAAAATCAGGATAGGCTGAAAAGCACTGTAAGTGAAATTTGTAAGGAAATGTCCATCCGAGAGGATAGATTATTCGAGGAAATTGTAAAGAGCTCAAAAGAGATTGTACAGGTTAAGAAAAATTTAGAACAAAATGACAAATTATTAAATTTTAAAATTCTAAGGCAGGGATCAGAGTTAAAGGGTCTAATTGAAAAGACTAATGACGATATGCAGCTTGTGCATGTAAGTTTGAGTAGTGATGTGTCTAGTTTAGATAAGAAAATTGAACAACAACAAAAAGAAAATGAGCAAATCTGGGACGAGAAGTTAAATTCTGCTAATCAAGAAATATTAAAGAAATTAGAAGATGAGGTAAAGATTATAAACAATAAATTGGAATTTGAGATAAATAAACAGGATTCAGCTTCTCGTAATTCTCAGAAAGCAATTGAGAATTTCGTTTCCAAAGTTAATATGTTGCATGTTAACATTAATGACAATCATGTACAACCTGTTAACTTAAGTGATAGTTTAAATCAGGGAGGAACAAACTCCATTATATCAAACCAGACAAGTGTTGCTACGGGGCCATCAGTACCCAATGCAGACACTTATAACAATGTAACGGATAGAACTAGTATTTTGACCGAACCAATTCCACAAAATTATCACAGCTCTGTGCTAAATGATTTGCCATTACCTATTTTTTCTGAACTAAATGAGGACAATCCTGTATGCTTCATAGAACAACTTCAAGAGTACTTCAGAGTAAAAAATGTTCCTGATGCACTTAAAATGATAATAGTTCGAAGATGTCTAGACAATCGTACTTTAAATTGGGTACAACTATCAATGGGGCCTGAAACGAATTTTGAACAGTTCCAACATCTCTTCTTAAACCGGTTTTGGAATGCAAGTAAACAACATAAAATACGAGCAAAGCTTAGTTGTGGACAGTATTCTGACAGGGAAAACATAAGTATGGCAGATTATATTCTACATCAATCTAAATACATCAAACACCTTAGACCTAAAATTTCCGAAGAGGACTTTATCAATTTGATAACCAATCACTTTCCTCTTAGAATACAAAACTTACTTCTGATCGCAAAACCTAAAACAATAATAGAAACCGTTGATTTGGTATCTGCGCTAGAAAACCAAACCGGAGAAATATATCAGCCTAGAAATCAGTTCCACCAAGGGCCAAATGCTATACACAACCAATATCAGTCACATGGAAGCCCTGGATACCGAGGTCAGTATAGAAATAATAACTCTGCAAGAGAAAGATATCGACCCCAATTGCCACAATTTAGATATAATCCAGACAGGAATGATCCTAGACGTGAACGCCGGGAAACAATCAACTTTGTTCAGGTAGCACGAGAATTACCGTTCGGAAATCAGCAACGTGGGGGAAACCAGTATAATCATTTTCGAGGAAGATATAGCCGAGAATGGAGGAATGAAAACGTGGGATATCGGTCCGAAGATGAAAATTCAAACAGAGGCCAGAGACAAAATTTTCACTTTAGAGGGAATAGAGGTCGTGGAAATCAAAGAACCCAGCAAGAAATAACTGTAGCTGCTATTCAAAATGGCCGACCGCAAATAGATGAAAACCGTGAGCAGGAAAACTGAAATGTTACGTAATGGACAAGGGTCACAGAGGCGTCACAAAGAATTCGCAAATAGACCCCAATACTTTAGCAAGGAATGGTGTTGATACTGGCGAAATTAAGGTTAACAAAGACAAGAAAGGAATCGAATGGAACATTCAAGAGGGTGATTTAGTCTTAATAAGAAACAAAACACTTTCAAGTAAAATTAAGAAGGAAAACCAAAGATTGATGTTATATTTTAAAGGTCCATATAAGGTCACAAAGGTATTTTCGACTGATACCGTAGAAATCATGGATGACAAAAGTGGTAAAATTCTGGGAAGATTCCATAAGGAATTACTAAAAAAATATCATACGCCAAGAAGCCAATCAGAAGAAGGAAAAAAAGGGGAATGAAAGAAAGAAAGGTGTGCGAAAATAATTAAAAATCATGATGCACATCTGTGATGATAGTAACCAGAAACAATAAACGAATTGACACTATTTTATATAAAAGCATTGTAAAAAAATAGTTTTGTAAGAACCAAGATAGAATTCAATAGAAAATCTAGAGTAAGAAAAGTAATATGTAAGAATAGTTGTGTAAATCTAGTTGTGTGAAGTGTAATTATTGTTATTAAACAGTCTTGGTAGGCTAAAATGTGAGCCAGTGTTTAATGCGATATCTAGTAAATATAGTGAACATTTCAGGAAACTTAATGAGTTCTGCTTTGAGTAGGAGAAATCGTAACTAGAAAATGATGAACTTCTTTCGACTGAATTTATGAGGAGGAAGATTATAAGACAAACAAAATTTCTTAAACTGTATAATAAAATTAGTTGTTTGCCTTATAAGGGCATATGAGGCATTATTTATTAGGAGCTCATTAAGATATATATGTATATGAAATAATGTAACATGTGTGTAAAAGAAATGTCCCAACGAAAGAATGTTTTCACTACATGCAAAGAATGCTCTTTAGTTTTTTTTAAACAGAAGCCGAGGGTTGGTTAATGACCATATCCACCCACAACCCAGACGCTGAGGAATGCAGGTCAGAAACTGAAAGTCAGTTGGGGAGAAGTTGTGGAGAAATAAGGGTGGAAAGCGACAGCTGTACGGACCAATAGTGAAAACATTCTTTTGCCGGGGACTTGATGTAAACTGTGAGTGAAATAAACAGTTATTAGTGCATAATTTCTTATTGTTTCTCCTCCTACGAACTGAGATCTCCATACCCGCATGCTCTCCGTAAACCTTACCCAATAAGCAGCCGTGGACACAGCTTAGACAGCACTAATAAATCGACTCCGAATAATAACAAACAATAGCATTTGCCAATGACCTAAGGTTCCTGCAAAAGTGACGCAAGTGAAGGGGGGAACGCGACAATTTGAAGGGTCATACCATATATATTTAATATATTTGAGAGCTGCAATGCGGTATTAGAGTTCTCCTTCATGGTATTAATATGTCCATGTCTATGATGATTGTTTTGTCCTTTTCTTTACAGTGACCTTGTGAGTTCGTAGAAATAAAAGAAACTCAAATTGCTTTTATTTCCGTAGAAACACACTTTGGTCAAACCTTACAGTAGTAGAATCACGTAACATACACAAATACAATCTTCAAAGGTCGTTGGCCACAAACAAAAGCAGGCACACGATAGATTACACTCTCTTTTCGACTCCGCTTACGACTGTCCCGCTGGCCTGCTGCGATCTCTTACATAATCCTCCATTGATAATTCTCGATAGTTCTAGAATGTTCTCTATTAATCAAGATGTCACTAGAATTTTCCATTTATCTAACTTTATTTGTTTCGGCAGATCTCTTATCTCCGAGCTATCTTTAACTGTTTCGGCATACTCCTTATCCCCATGCTGCACTACCAGTTCCTTTGTGTGCACAAGCCACTCTATCGTGACACTGCTCCCTCCTCAAGGCTGGTCGTCCCGGACAGCACCATCGTAGCGGGCCAGACGATCCAAGAATACCATCAACATCTTTCCTCGGAGCACACTCTGGATGCGGAAGACCACGCCGTTAATCCTCTTTACCACCCGGTACGGTCCTTGCCACGGTTGTTGAAGTTTTGGGCAGCGTTCTTTAGTCCGGGTAGGGCGCTACAACTAGATCAGGTCACCTTACTGGTACCCTCGGCTGTTGGCTCACCTGTCATATCGGGTCTTTATGCGGTCGCTTGCCTTCTAGATGTTCTTTTTTGTAATTTTACGCCCTCCAACGTTAAGTCATATCAAGCGATGAACGGAATGGGTGAAATGATGCTCAAATGAGCCCAGTGTCCATATAGCTAAGAGTTATCCGACATTCGTCTCTCAGGATAAGGGAAAATCCTGAAAAAAAACCTTATCCAGGTAACTCACCCTGACCGAGATTCGAACTCGGGACCTCTTGAACGTGAGGCAGACACTCTACCACCATGCTACCGAGGCGGGCTCTAGATGTCCTGACGAGCCATCTCATGCATATCGTGGAGATGATCCACGAGGTTCTCCACATACTCGGTTGCTAGCTGTTTTGCGTCCGGGGGTGCTCCCAAAAGCCAGATTACAAGGGAGGGGTAACTCTCGGCCGAACATTAAGCTGGCTGGCGTCATCTCAGTGGTATCGTGTGTTGACAAGCGGTAGGCTAGCAAGAACAGTGGCACCTTGACGTCCCAGTCTCGCTGTTGGCTGGCCACGACCTTCCACAAATGTTTTTCTAAGGTCTTGATATATTTCTGGACCATGCCGTCCGACTGCAGATGTAGAGGAGTTGTGCGGGTCTTGTTCACTCCAAGTATTTCCAGTGCCTCCTTCATCAGGTAAGACTCAAAATTGGCGCCCTGGTCGCTGTGGAGCTCTAATGGGACCCAAAAATGGCAGAACAGTCGCTCCACGAGACAGTCGCTAACCGCCTTCGCCTCCTGGTTCGGGATGGCATACACCTATCGCCACTTGGTAAAATAGTCCACGGCCACTTGTTGCCTCAGTCGGATACTGAAAATGGTCCAGCTATGCCAACAGTGATGCATTCGAATGTCGACGTTGTACTGCTGCATGCGACCCCAGCTCCTAGTCTGGGGGCCGTGACTCGTTGTGCACATGTGGCATTGACGACTCTATCTCTCAGCGTCTACTCAGAACTTAATCCAGTAGTAGCACTGTCGGAGTTCGTCAATCACTCGGTTTGCTCCCAGGTATCCTCCTAATGTACCGGAGTGCACTTCCTCCAGGACTTCCAAAACCTTAATGCGGAGAAGTATCAAATACTCTCTCTGCGCCTTTCCAAGGGGATATTCCTATACCCGGGACAACTCACTATCTTTGGTCTTCAGTGAATCCCATTGGGCCGAATACGACTTATATGCAGCGCTTCTGGGTACGATGTCCTCCCAGGTCGGTCTTCTCCCTGCCTCCAATTCCCTCAAGAGTGGTCCCAAGTTAGCGTCCGCCAGTTGCTCCCTCCTCAGGCCTGCGCTATTCCAACCGTCCGCAGGCACTGCCGTGACCATTCTGACAGCTGCGGCACGCTGCTTCTCTTCCACTCTCATGCATTGATCTCATTCTCCTGGTCAGGGTCTTCGGGACATGGAGTCTGCGTTGGCCTGGCTCTTCACTCTGCGATTTTTGGATTGAAGTCGTACTCCTGCAGTCTCTGGACCCAACGGGCTGTCTGGCCCTCCAGGTTTCTAAAACTAAGTAGCCAGGTTAGAGCGAAGTGTTCAGTCCTCAGGTGGAATGGCTGACCTTACAGGTACTTGTAGAAGTACTCCAAGGTCTTCACTACCGCCAGTAGTTCTCACCGGATGACGCAGTAGATCTGCGCTGCCTTGGACAGCCTCTTGCTGTAGTAAGCTATCGCCTACTCGTGACCGTCCAGGACTTGAGATAGGAGACCTCCAATGCAATGGTCGCTGGCGTCAATGACCACAATGAAGGCGCCGCCTGTTTGTGGAAATCCCAAAATAGGAGCACTGCAGAGGGTCGATTTCAGCCGCCGGAAAGCGCCTTCGGCGTTCTCCGTCCACACGTAATGCCGGTGTTCTTTCGTCAGGTGCGTGAGGGGTTTGGCTATATTGGAGAAGACCTTTCAGCCCCAGGAAACTGAAATTCTCTCTTATCCTTTGGACGAGGCCAAGCTCTCACGGCCTGTGTCTTCAATGGGTCTGTAGCCACTCCGGTTGGTGAGACCATGTGGCCCAAGTAGTTGACTTCCTTATGGAAGAGCTGGCACTTCTTCGCATGCAGCTTCAGGTTGGTCGCCTGCAATCTCTGTAGCACGTTGCTCACGTTGTCGAGATGGTCTTCGAAGGTTTTGCCGACGATGATGATGCCTAGGTATAGCAGGCAGGTGTCATAAGTCAAACCTGTCATTACGGACTCCATGAGGCGTTGGAAGGTAGCTGGTGCGCTGCAGAGACTAAAAGGCATAACTGTGAATTGCCAAAGCCCTTGTCTGTCGAGAATGTGGTCTTGTCCTTGTTTCTCGGGTCTAGAGCTACCTGCGAGCTACCCGACTTCAGGTCCAGGTTCGAGAACCACTGAGCGCCAGCAAGCGTGTCCGGGATGTCGTTAATCCGAGATAAGAGGAAGTAATCGTTCCTGGTGACAGCGTACAGCTTTTTGTAGTCCACGCAGAAGTGTAGTCCGCCGTTCGTCTTCGTCACCAAGACTAAAGGGGAACACCAAGGGTCGTCAATCTTCAATCACTCCCCTGGATCTCATGTCCTCCAGCATGTCCCGTTCCACCGCTCGTTTTGCCAGCGGAACGCGTCTGGGTGGTTGCCGAATAGGTCGGGCGTCTCAAATGTCGATGCGGTGAAGCACTCGGTCCGTCCGGCCGTAGTCACTGTTACCTTGGTGATCGGTGTCTGTTGGGTTAAGCAACCCCACCGGCACTTCCACTGGGCAGGATAACTATGACCTACGTACGCAAAGTCCGTGCACAGGAGTCTTCAGGTCCAGCACCATGGTCTTCGTCCGCAGGGCTTCCAGTCGAGCCATCACCACCACCTTACTTCTCGCGGGGAAACCACGTCTTCCCTCAGGATGACGCTGCGGATTCCAAGAATTTCTTTGGGATGCCGGATGTCGAACGTCGCCTCGTGGCTTCGGAGGGCATCCCATCCCAGTATCACCTCGTAAGCCACCTCCGCGAAGAACACCTACTGACGCTTGGCACTTCATCCCAAGGTCAACTACAGCAATTTCTCTCTCTCCACGGGCAAGGTGTTGCCCGATTCCGTAGCCAGCTGCTATGGTCGGCTCGGTTTTTCGATGGCAAACCCCTGGCTACGTCAGGTCGGCGTTCACAAGCACGCGGCACCGCCCTCCTTTCACCAAACCGTCAGCGATGAGGCTATCATCCATACGCTAGCTGACGACGCGCAGTGTCACTCGAGGGGATTGTGGTGAAGTCGCCGACGTGCTCCACGCCACGCCAGACCTTACTCGATTTTACGGCCCCTCTTCCTGGTATGGGCAATCTCTCTCCAGGTGTCCTGCCTGGCCACACCCCCAGCACACGCCGCTTGGTCTTCGCCGGCGTCCCTCGGCTGGTCTTCGTTCTCCAGTGCCGTGGATACTCCTTGTCTTGGAGGTCGGGGTAACGGTCACCTTGGCCGCTTCCATCCTCATTGCGGCCGTTAGGGTCTCGCGGATGGTATTTTAGCCGCGGAGCATTAGGCGCTGACGTATCTCGGCGTCTCATCCCCATCAACGAAGGAGTAGGCGGCTTCTCGGGATACAAATTCAGATGGAAGGTCGACCAGGGCCCTGTTGGCCAGCTGTTGGAATGCCAGGGTGAACTAGCGTCTCGCCTGGCTACTGCATCCTGGACTTCAGTTGGATGCGATAGGCTGTGGCCAAGCGGTGTTTTCCGAAGTGGTTTTCCAGGGCCTCCCAGATGTCCTTGGGCGTCGACGCTGTCTGAACCGCGTTCAGCACTTCTGCGGCTCGTCCCTGAAGGCTGGCCATTAGCTTTGCGGGCTCTTCTTCTGGCGTCCACTTGTGCTTGGCCACTGTCTCGAACTGGTGGCGGAAGACTTCGAAAGTTGAAGTGCCGTCGTACTTAAAGTGATTTGATGCGCTAATATGTTGTGTTGCATCCCAGCACGTAGGCCTTTAAATCCTTCAACCTTCTGCTGACGATGACCTCAACCATAGCGTTCAGGGACTTGGTGTTGCTGTCGGCCTTTCCTCTAGGTCGTTAAGGCAGTTCGCCTGGTCTTCGACGCGCTCATCCATTGAGCCATCCACCTTCCGAGCTCCATGACGTCATCCCTCATGTGGGCTAACTGCTCCACAGATTTGGCGGTGAGGGTCTCGTTCTCAGCCTTCATTTCTGTGGTTAATTCGGCCTTCTTTTCATTCATCGTTGCAGCCAGGTTGCAATTTTCCATTTTCATTTCCGCGGTCAGAGTGTCATTTACGGTTTTCATTTCTTTGAGCTCCACGGTGAGGTTGTCGTTACCCGTCTTCATTTCTTCCATCTTCTCTTAAATCATTGCCAATGCAGCTTCCATCGTTGTGTTCCACTCCTGATACCAAATTTGACTATGTGGGTTGTTAAAATTAAAAGTTTGGTTGGCAGAAATTTAAAATGCTCTTTATTTGAGTAAAAAGACGCTTTGTACACACCTTACAGCAACGAAATGACGTCACATACACAAAAGTTGTCATCCAGGTCGTCTGCCACACCTAAACAAACGAAAGAGATTATTGCGGTACACTCCCAAATGTCCACACAGCTGCACACTCAATTAGCAACTGTCTCCCAGCTAACTCCGCTCTGACTGCCGCAGCGCTTTTATACCTCCAGCCATTGTTCTAAAATTCAGTGGCTCTTTCGACAACTTCCTCAGGGGCCTACTGCTGTAGGTACGGGAATTGACGATCCCAGGATAGCGAACCAAGTCTCTCGATTGGGTGCCTCTGAGTGGTGAGAGAGCTAACGCCAAACGCCCAAACAAGGGTTACTTCCGTGTTTGACCCTAATCGAAGTCAAAAAAGTAAATTAAACTAAATTCAAAGTAAAGGCAAAGCAAAGCCAGAGTGGAGCCAGAGCAAAGCCAGAGCAAAAGCAGAGCAAAGCGAGAGCAAACCAGAGCGGAGCAAGAGAAATGCCACATCAAACCCAGAGCCAAGCCAGAGCATAGCCAGAGTGGAGGCAGTGCACAGCCAGAGCCAAGCAAGAGCCAAGCCAGTGTTAAGTTATTGAATGAAGTTAGTTTGAGGCCAGAGTGGGGCCAGAGTGGGGCTGGAACCTAGCAAGAGCTAAGCCAGAACGAAGACTGGGCCAAGCCAGAGTTAATTTAAATAATGTTAGAGTGAAGTCAGAGTGAAAGCAGAGCCAAGCTAGAGTGGGGCACTAGTGGTGACCGGAGCCTAGCCAGAGCATACCAGAGTGGAGCCAGAGCAAACCCAGAGTGGAGCCAGAGCGGAGCCAGAGCGCGACCGGAGTGTTGACCGGGACCCAGCCAGAGCAAAGTCAGAGCCAAGTCAGAGTTAAGTTAAAGCATTAAGTTAGTGTGAGGCCAGAGCAAAGCCAGAGCGAAGCCAGAGCACAACCGGAGTTGGGCCGGAACCTAGCCAGAGCCAAGCCAGAGCCAAGCCAGAGTTGGGTTAAAGAATGAAGTTAGAGTGAGGCCAGAGCGAGCTAGAGCGGGACCGAAGGTGGGCCTGAGCCTAGCCAGAGCCAATCCAGAGCCAAGTCACAGTGAATACAGAGTGAAGTTAGAGTGAAGCCGGAGCGAAGCCAGAGCGGAGCCAGAGCCAAGCCATAGGGGTATCGGGGTGGTGGCCGAATCCTAGCCAGAACAAAACCGGAGCCAAGCCAAGGTTAAGGTACAAAACGAAGTTAGTGTGAGCCCGGAGAGAAGCCGGAGCGGCACTGGATCGGAGTCAGAACCTAGTAAGAGCCAAGCCAGAACGAAGACAGATCCAAGTGAGAGTATAGTTAAAGAATGTTAGAGTGAAGCCAGAGCAAAACCAGAGCGAAACCAGAGTCAAGCCAGTGAGGGACCATAGCGGTGACCGGAGCCTAGCCAGAGCAAAGCTAGAGTGGAGCTAGAGCAAAGGCAGAGCATAGCCAGAGCGGAACTTGGGCGGAACCAGAGCCAAGGCACAGCGGGACCGGAGTGGTGACTGGGGTCCAGCCAGAGCGAAGGCAGAGCGAAGCTAGTGTTAAGGTACAGAATGAAATTAGTGTGAGGCCAGAGTGAAGCCTAACCGAAGCCAGAGTGGGACCGGAGGAGAGCCGGAACCTAGCCAGAACAAAGCCAGAGCCAAGCCAGAGCCAAGTTAGAGTGAAGTTTGGGTGAGGTTAGGGTGAAGAAGGAGAAAAGCCAGAGCGGAACCAGAGTGGAGCCTGAAAAAAGCACAAACAAAGCCAAAGCTTGGCCAAAGTGGAGCCAGAACAGAGCTAGAGCAGAGAAAGAGTAAATTCAGAACGAAGGCAAGCGGAGCTAGAGTAAAACCAGAGCAAAGCTAATGCAAAACCAAAGCAAAACCAAAGTGTAGCTAGAGCAAAGCCAGAGCAAAGCGAAGGCAAAGCCACAGCAAAGCCAAAGGAACGTTAAAGATAAGTCAAGTGAGAGGAAGAAATAGTAAAGTGAAATACAGTTTTTGAAAGGGCGCTGGTGACCATTGAATTGAGCGCCCTTAAATACAAATCATCACCATCATCATCATCATCATCATCATCATCATCATCATCATCATCATCGTTCGACAACAATCACGATGGCACCGGGAAATTCCAGACAATCTGTCTCTTTCTGTTTCCTTCTCTCGCTCGGCAAGCGTGACCACGCTCTTGTCACGACCCGCCGCACAATACCTCGCGACAGTAATTAGGATTACCGAATTTACTTTTATGTCTATCAGAAACAGTTTGGAAATATAAATTTCACTCCACAACAATAACTTTTTAACCAGTATTCCTCCCAGTCGTGGGTAATAATCTTCTTCACATAACAAATAGGGCATAAAGTGTAAAATACCGGAAGAGATATGTGTAAAGGGGAAGTGGCTCAATTTTAGCATTGGCTAACAATTTCAGTGACAAATAAAGAAGTTAGAGGGGCTGGCCCCGTAGCTCAGTCGATAGGACACCTGCCTGCCGTGCTAAGGGTCCCGGGTTCGATTTCCGGCGGTGGGGGTGGTGATTTTTCTCCAACCAAGATAATTTTATTTATTTATTTATTTTCAGTTCAGTAAAGTGTTAAATACACAAAAGAACCACGTCATATGAATTTATACAGTTTAAGAACACAGCTATACAGGTTGTGTGATATAAATAGAATACTAACTTGCTTTAATAAATCTATACACAATAATGATAATAATGATAATAATAGTGATAAATAATAGCGATAAATAATAGCGATAAATGATAGCGATAAATGATAGCGATAAATGATAGCGATAAATGATAGCGATAAATGATAGCGATAAATGATAGCGATAATAATGATGATAATAATAATGATGATGATAATAATGATGATGATGATAATAATGATGATAATAATAATGATAATAATGATGATAATAATGATGATAATAATGATGATAATAATGATGATAATAATGATGATAATAATGATGATAATAATGATGATAATAATGATGATAATAATGATAATGATGATAATAATGATGATAATAATGATGATAATAATGATGATAATAATGATGATAATAATGATGATAATAATGATGATAATAATGATGATAATAATGATGATAATAATGATGATAATAATGATGATAATAATGATGATAATAACGATGATAATAACGATGATAATAACGATGATAATAACGATGATAATAACGATGATAATAACGATGATAATAACGATGATAATAACGATGATAATAACGATGATAATAACGATGATAATAACGATGATAATAACGATGATAATAACGATGATAATAATAACAACAACAATAACAACAACAATAACAACAACACTAACAACAACAATAACAACA